>CAUYRH010010512.1:0-37808 GCA_963574655.1 Perodicticus potto
CTCTCCCCCACCCCCGTGTGTCATCTCTCTCTCTCTTCCCCCATTTCTCTCTCTCTCTCCCCTCCTCCTTAATGCTGCTCTGCAACTTCCCCCACCAATAAAGACCTTTCTACAAGCCTTGGTGTTCTGTGAGGTTTATGCCGGTAAAGTGCCCCCCTTTCAGTAATGAACAACAACAACAACAACAAAGAAAAGAAAAAAAAAAAACAGCGAGAAAGCATAAATCCAGAGAAAAGGGTTTTAAAGCCATCCTTGGCCCTTGGAGCATCTCCTCTTCATTCATTTTTAGAGAATGAGTTTTAAGGAAACTATCAAATGTTTGAACATATATTTAAGATGTCCATATAAAACCAGAACCTCTAAAATGTGGTATCCTTAATGGGGCAAGAAACCTAACCAGCAAACAAAAAGAGGCTAATACTTGTCTACTTGTCTCATTCATCTATAGCCAGAAGGAAAATAAAAGAATAAAATTGCCTCCCTCAATAATAACTAAAATTTTCTGTATATGGAGTAAGTTCAGTCTAGAATTGATATGTAGGAATACCTGTGTTAGTTTCAAATAATTAGTCGTGTTCTACCATTGTTCCCGGTACCTGACAGAGACAAACACAAATCCTTTCTGGAGAAACAAATACCCACATATAAAACTCAAAAAACATTGACACATATAATTCCAAAGAATGTGAGCTCACACATATTCACATACATTTCAAAAGCAAAAAAATTACTTGAGGAAATAGATCACCACTAGTGAAGACTAAGAATCTAATCCACAAATGTTAAACCTTCTGTCATATGCAAAAACTGTCATATGGAATATGTAAAATAATTATACTTACCAGGGATAAATTAATATATGATTTTATCAATGTTATGATAACAAAATGAGAGACTATAGGAAGGAATACTTCAAAAATATTTTCAAAATATTTCAAATATTACAAAAAATATTTTCTAGAAATTAAAAAAAAGACGGGTGAGATTAGAATCACAGGGATATAATTAATAGGTTAAAATAGCTGAAAAGAGAATTGGTGCATTGGATGTTTTATCAGAAGAATTAACTGAGAGGGTATTATGTAATAATACAAATAGGTACAATACAAATCGTATTGTATTTGTTTTCAATATCATATTTTTGTGATCCAGGTAGGTAGAGCTTAAATTCATGGCATTTGTGGAACTATTAAACCAATTATGGTCAATCTGAAAAAAAAATCAACCTATTAGTCAGCTAATGCTGTCACAACTACCTACTATAGAATTTGTGGCTTAAACAATAAAAATTGATTTCCCTACAATTCTGGAAGGAGTTAGGAATTCAACCTATGAATTTTAAAAGACATAATTCAGTTGATAACTAACATGATAATTCTATTTGAAAAGGGTTTGTAGTGAACAGGTCTTTTCCATGTAGTTCTATAAACAATATTAGAACTAATGTATGAAAGCTACAGGGATCAAGCTAAAAAGCTTCTGTACAGCTAAGGGCACTGCCAGTAAAGCAGAAAGTCAGCCTTCAGAATGGGAGAAGATTTTTACAGGTTATGATTCTGACAAAGGTCTGATAACTAGAATCTAAAGAGAACTCAAATTAATCAATAATAAAAGAACAAACAACTCCATGTCTTTGTGGGCAAGAGACTTACTTGAACAGAAACTTCTCTGAAGATGACAGGCGAATGGCCAATAAACACACGAAAAAATGCTCATCATCTTTAGTAATGAGAGAAATGTAAATCAAAACCACTTTGAGATATCACCTAACCCCAGTAAGATTAGTCCACACTACAAAATCCCCAAACTGCAGATATTGGCATGAATGTGGAGAGAAGGGAACACTTTTCCACTGCTGGTGGGATTTCAAACTAATATAACCTTTTGGGAAAGAAGTAAGGAGAATTCTCATGGAACTAAAAGTTGACCTATAGTTTGATCCTACAATTCCATCCATAACTAGGTATTTACCTAGAGTAACAAAAATCATTTTACCACAACAACATTTGCATCAGAATGTTTATTACAGTCTAATTCATAATTTCCAAGTTGTGGAAGCAGCCCAAATGTCCATTGACCCCTGAATGGATAAACAATTTATGATATATGTATGCTATGGAATACTATGCATCCATAAAAAGATGGAGACTTTACATCTTTTGTGTTTTCCTGGATGGAGCTGGAACATAGTCTTCTTAGTAAATTATCTCAAGAATGGGGGAAAAAAGTATCCAATGTACTCAATACTACTGTAAAACCAATATATAATCCCTTACACATTCATACAAATGATAAAACACAAAGATAGTCCAGAAAGAAGGAGGGAGAGGAAAAAGAAGGAAGGGAGAGCCTGAGTGGAGGGAGGGTATTTGGTAGTATCTCACATTCTCACATAATGTGCACAATGCAAGAGCACATTCAAAACAACTAAAGAGTATATTATAAATGTCTTACCACAAAAAAATAAGTAAAATATGGTTATGTTAATCAGTTTAATTTAATCATTCCACATTGTATATCAAATCATTGTTTTGTACCCTATCAATGTATGCAGTTATGATTTAATAAAAATTAAGTTTAAAAAAATAAAGAAAAGCCATGGGGATGAAAATTTTAATTTTATATAAATAATTATATTCAGCAATAACTTTTTTTTATATTCCAGGTTACTTTCCATAAAAATTCTTATTTTTTCAACTGAAATCCTTTAAGTATAGGCAATCAACTATAGTGGAGATTCTTGTATACTATATGGCTGTATGAATTAGACCTGACCTTTCTTTCCACGTTGTATAGTCTAATTCTACCCCCCATCCCTATAGAAGTAATATTATTGAGAGATTTTAGTCTATGCCTGCTTTACACAAGGTGAAAAAAAAAGGTAAAACATCATGGGATGCTGAATTAGAGTAGTTTTCATTCTGTCTCTGTTATTCAATTTATTTAATTGTTTTTCTATGAGAAATACACATAGAATGGGGAAAGGCAAGATGGTGGACTAGAGACATCTCCTTACCTGTCACTCAGAGGGAAACGGGAGAGAGAACTTTGCCCACCTCTGGTTGGGGGAACCTACCCAGAAACATCACTCTGGGGACACAGTGAAGCAGGAGACTCCAGGAACCAATGAGGTCTGGAGCTGAGGAAGACCAGCACAGAAGCCAAGCACCTGGGTACAGGCAGAGGCTGGACAGCTCTCCCACTGAGGACTAGGGACAGGAAAGGGCTGTCCTGAACCTTTGGGATCCTTGCTGGAGCTGCCTTGGATGGTCTTATGCAAGCGATTAAACTCAAATAGCACCTGGTGGCTAGGATTGAATGCTGAGTAGAGTGAAACTCCCTTTGACTTAGCTACTATCAGGGCACTGCCACTGTGGGAAAGCCATGTAGGAGGAACAGGCTGCAGGGTCTTAGTGCACAACTGATATTGGTACCCCTGATAAACTCAAGTAGCCATCCTTGGGGTGAGTTGAACAGTTCTGCACCCCTGGGAAGGCCACATTGTTGTCAGGCAGCAGTGTTTGGAAGGTCAAGACATACCCCCAAAGAAATCTGGTGAGAGTTTTAGGATCCCAATCCTGTGGGGACTGACTGCTGGTGAGGCAACTAGGCCCTGACGGAGGTCAAATAAGTCAGGAAGATAAGACCAGGCTTCTAGCCCCCATCTTATACAACACAGCACCACTGTGTTTATGTAATTGGAATATATTGCCTGGAAACCCAGTGGTACTGTGTTGTTAGGAGATGGAGAACACACATGCTGGTTTTGATATATAGAGAGAGACACACACAAACACATACATATATTCTTTTGTTTGTTTTTTGTGTTTTTCCTCAATTTTTCTCCTTAGTTTTTTTTTCTTTGTTGTTGTTTGTTTTTGATTTGTTTTGTTTGGTTGTATTTTTATTTTTTTCATTTTTACTTTCTTCACTAGCAAGGATTCCTCCATTTTTGTTGCAATTTTTTAGCCCCTGTTATTCTTTCTTTCTTTTTTATTTTTCTCCTTTTTTCTTGCATTTGGGAGCAATTTTTCTGTTCTTCTTATCTTTCCCACATAAATTTCTCATACAACAACTAAGATAACCCCTTTTTTCATCATATATAAATGCATTTTTAATTTTCTTTATCTATTTATATATATATTTTCTTTTTTTTTGAAGGCTGGGGGGGGCATGACATTGGACTGGTTGGCATTTGGAAGAGGTGGTCTTGCCCATGCCCACAATGGAAAGAAGCTCCTGAGCTAGAGTAGCAAACTCAGCCTGGCCTCTCAAAATCCTGGAGTTGTGTGTGTGGGTCAAAGCATTCTGCCAAACATCACAATTCTCCCTGTCTCTCTTTCTTTCTTATTGTCCTTCTTCTCTCCTCTTCTTCAATTTTTTCATTTTACACACCCTCCCCTTTTTTCTTATCTTTGTGTTTCCTTTCTCTCTTCCCACAGATGATTACACCTATAAAGAAATAATGGAAATAAAAGAAAGGGAATGTAAAATATGAATGGTAGGCACAATAAAGGGTAATGATGAGAAAGTGGAAAATAATCAAAAGGAAAAATCCAAAAACACAACCAAATAAAGGATGAAAGATATGAAGAATATAAAAAGTTATGGCAAAGCATATGAAATTGAAGGAGTCAATCAGAGAGCTTAAAGATGCAGTAAAAACTATGAATAACACATTAGACCATGGTGAAGAAAATCTCAGAGCTAGATGATAGGGCTCTTGAGCTAACCCAGGTAGTTAAAGAGGTAAAAAAGAAGAGAGAGAACAGAACAATCCCTCAGAGAATTGTGGGCCTTTATGCAGTGTTCAAACATACAAATTATAGGTATCCCTGACAGGGAAGAAGAACATTCCAAAGGAATGGAAGCCCTACTGGAGGATATCATAAATGAAAATGTCCCAAGTTTCACTAAAGTTTCCAAAACACTCCTTTTAGAGGGATATCAAAATCCAGGTAGTCTCAACACTAACATAGCATCTCCAAGACATATTGTAATGAACTTGTCCAAAATCTAGATGAAAGAGAAAATTCTGAAAGCATCCAGGAGTAAGTGCCAATTGACCTACAAGGGCAGTGGCACTTTTTCAGCTGAAAATGTTCAAGCCAGAAGAGAATGGTCAGCTACTTTTAACCTTCTTAAACAAAACAATTTTCAGCCCAGAATTCTGTATCTTACTAAACTAGGTTTCAAAATCTGTTATGGAATCAAATCTTTTACTGATATGCAAACATTGACAAAATTCACCACAGTAAGACCAGCTGTAGAAGAAATATTTAGACCTATACTTCACACTGATCATTACAATGGACCACCAGCAAAGTAAACACCTAGAAACTAAAAGACAAAGCCTAGCTTACACAATGATGCAAAATATAAAACTAAGCAATGAACTTTCACAAATATAAGATGACTACAACTCCACCACACTTATCAGTTCTCTCAACAAATGTAAATGGCTTGAATTCTCCAGTGAAGAGGCACAGGCTGGCCGATTGACTTTAAAAAAGCACAAGCCATCTATGTGCTAACTACAGGAAACACACCAAACCTTGAAGGAGAAAACAAGACTCAGTGTAAAGTGAGGGAAACAATATTTCAAACAAATGGAAATTAGAAGATAGGTCACAAAATTATTTTCAGATACAAGTGGATTTAAAGCAACTAAATTCAAAAAAAGGCAAAGATGGACAATTCATAGTGCCCAAGGAGACAATACAACAAGAGGACATTTCAATTCTAAATATTTATACACCCAACCTAAATTCTCCCAGATATATGAAACAGACCTTAATTGGTCTGAGCAATATGATATTGTATAACACCATAAAACCTGGGGACTTTAAGAAGTCTCTGACAAAACTGGATAGATCCTCTAAACCGAAACTAAACAAAGATGCAAGGGACTTAAATGAAACCCTAGAACAAATAGGGTAATGGATATACAGAACACATCACCCCAAAGCTGAGAAATATACATTCTTCTTGTTAGCCCATGGATCATATTCCAAAATAGATCATATCCTAGGATACAAATAAAACCTCAACAAAATTAAAAGAATTGAAATTATACTATGTATCTTCTCAGACCACAAGGCAATAAAGATGAAACTCAACTCTAACAAATATTTTCCTCCCCACATAAAGGCATGGAAATTAAACAACCTTCTGCTTAATGACAGTTTGGTTAAGGAAAAGATAAATGATGAAATTATTAAATTTCTCAAACATAACTACATTGAAGCCACAGGCATAAAATATCTGGGAGACACTGTAAAAGCAGTCCAAAGAAGAAATTTGATCACATTAGATGCCTACAACCAGAAAACAGAAAGAGAGCACATGAACAACCTAATGAATCATCTGAAGAGAACAGAAAAGCGGAAAGAGCAATTCAGTCCCAAACCTAGGAGAAGAAAAGAAATAACCAACATTAAATTAAAATTAAGTGAAACTTAAAATTAAAGAATCCTTCAGAAAATTAATGAAACAAAAACTTCGTTCTTTGAAAAGATAAATAAAATCAATAAACTATTGGCCAGATTAACTAGAAACAAAAAAGGAAAATCTCTAATAACTTCAAACAGAAATGAAAAAGAGGAAATAACAACTGATACCACAGAGATACAAGAGATTATCTCAGACTACTACAAGAAATTTTATGCCCAGAAATTTGACAATGTGGAGAAATGGACCAATACCTGGAATCACATCATCTCCATAGACTTAACCTGGAAGAACTACATCTCATGAACAGACTAATATCAAGCACTGAGATCAAAGAAATAATTTTTATAAAACCCATCCAACATAAAAAATCCCTGGACCAGATGGCTTCACATGAGAATTTTATTACACCTTCAAAGTTAAACTTGTACCTATGCCACAGAAACTATTCCAAAGCATTGAGAAGGATGGAACCTTCCCCAACACATTCTATAAAGCAAACATCATTCTGATACCAAAACCAGGAAAGGACCCAATGAGAAAGGTTAACTACAGACCAATTTCACTAATGAATAGCCATACAAAAATACTCAATAAAATCGTAGCCAATAGATTATAGCTATACATTAAAAAATTATATATCATGATCAAGTAGGTTTTGTCTCAAGATGCAAGGCTGGTTTAACACAAATAAATCCATAAATGTAATTTGCCATATCAATAGAAGCACAAACAAAAACCATATGATCCTCTCAATAGATGTAGAAAAAGCGTTTGATAAAATTCAGCATCCTTTTCTAACAAGAACACTTAAGAACACAGGCAAAGGTTACACATTTCTTAAGCTTATTGAAGCCGTCTATGACAAACTCACAGCTAACATCATACTGAATGGAATAAAACTAAAGGCTTTTCCACCTAGAACTGGAAATATGCAAGGATGTCCACTATTACTAGCAGTTCTAGCCAATGCAATCAGGCAAGAGAAGGATATAAAGGGCATCCAAATGGGGAGTGGGGGGCAGCATCTGTGGCTCAAAAGGGTAGGGAGCCAGCCCCATATGCCAAAGGTGGTGAGTTCAAACCCATCCCCAGCCAAAAAATAATTTAAAAAAGGGGGACAGATGAGGTCAAATGCTCGGGTTTTGCCAATGATATGATCTCATAGAAAACCCCAGAGACTTAACCATAAGACTCCTGAAAGTGATCAAGAAATACAGTAATGTCTCAGGGAATAAAATCAAGGTAAAAAAATATAAATGTTCACATATCAGTAATCTTTTTATATGCCAATAACAGCCAACGTGAGAAGCTACTCAAAGACAATTCTCTTAATAGTTGTATCAAAGAAAAAAGATACCTAGGAATATACATAACAAAAGAGGTAAAGGACCTCTACAACATGAATTATGAAAGCCAAAGAAAGGAAATAGTAAAAGACATTAACACATGGAAGAAAGTATCATGCTTCTGCCTGGGAAGACTCAACATTGTGAAAATGTCTGTACTACCCAAAGCAATCTACAGATTCAATGCAATTCTCATTAAAATTCCCACATTATACTTTGAAAAACTGGAAAAACTAGTGCTCCATATAGCCAAGGCAATTTTTTTTTTTTATAAAAAACAATGTCAGAGGCATCACTCTACCAGTCTTTACATTATATAACAAATCCACAGTGATCAAAACAGCATAGCATTGGTACAAAAACAGAGATATCAACATATGGGCTGGAGTAGAAATCAAGAGACGAAACCAGCCTTTATTTTCACCTTTGGTAAACCAAACACAAGCATATGCTGGGGGAAAGAACCCCTATTCAGTAAATGGTGCTGGGAGAACTCAACAAAATCATATGTAAAAGACTGAAACTCAACCCATACCTTTCATCCCTTACACAAAATAACTCTACATGGATTAAAAATTTAAGTCTAAGACATGAAATGATAAAAATCCTAGAAGAAAGTGTGGAAAAAAGCTCATGAGGATGTTAGCCTGGGGAAAGATTTTATAAAGAAGACTTTAGTGGCAATTGCAACAATAAACATAAACAAATGGGACTTAATTAACTGAAGAGCTCTGTACATCTAAAGACACAACAATTAAAGCAAATACACAATTGTCAGAATGGGAAAATATATTTGTATGCTACGAATCTGACAAAGACTTGATAAATTGAGAACTCAAATTAATCAACAAAAAAGAACCAACAATCCCACATATTACTGGACAAGAGACATGAACAAAACTTTCTCTGATGAAGACAAATGAGTGGATAATACATGAAAAGTTCTCATTGTCCCTTATCATCAGAGAAATGCAAATAAAAACCATTCCAACATATCACATAACCCCAGTGAGAATAGCCCACATCACAAAGTCCCAAAGTTGCAGATGCTGGTGTGAATGTGGAGAGAGGGAAACACTTTCACACTGCTAGTGGGACTGCAAACTCCTACAGCCTCTTTGGAAAGAAGCCTTGAGAATCCTCGAGGAACTCAAATTAGATCTCCCTTTTGATCTTGTGATCCCATTACTTGGCATCTATCCAGCAGAAAAAAATAATTTTATGATAAAGACATTTGCACTAGTTTATTGCAGCTCAGTTTATAATTGCCCAAATGTGGAAACAACTTAAATGCCCACCAACCCAGAAATGGATTAATAAACTGTGGTATATGCATACCACAGAATACTATTCAACCATCCAAAAGATGGTGACATTACATCTTTTGTATTAATCTGGATGGAATACATTCTTCTTAGTAAAGTATCACAAGAGTAGAAAAGCAGATATCTAATGTACTAAATTCCAATATGAAGCCAGTAGATGATTGAATAGATGCTCACAGAAAACTCAATTCAATTCACATTGCAGAGAGGGAGAATGGGAGAGAGGGAATGAGGGGAGGGGATTGGGGTGCTCCCACTGAATGGGCACAACATAATGGTATATAGTGCATCTTTTGGGTGTGGAACACAACAACAAGAGGGACTTTGCCTAACAAAGGCAAACATTATAACTTAGTTGTTTGGACCTTCACATTAACCTGAAATAACCAAAAGAGAGAGAGAGAAAAAAACACCTTGATCTATAATAACAAAAAAATAGATTTTCAAGATATTATTTTCTGCAGGAATATTTGTATTTGACTATTTTATAATAATGTAAATGTTATTCTTTATTCCAAGTCCCTTATTTCATTGGAAAGATACATATATTAAATATTCCACATGTAGTTTCACTCACAATGTAAATTTTCTCTAAAATTAAAAATAATGAATGTAATCATATTGACAATAAAAACATTATAAATCTGCTTGAATTTTTTGTAAGCTACTGCTAACATAGTAACTATATCAAGTAATAATACATTCCAAATAATTGTGAGTAGTACAAATTAAAAAATTAACTTTTTTTCCAAAACTATGATTATTTATTTAAGGGTCATCTATTATTTTATTTAACATTTCTAATGATTTTATATTTTTCTATATGTTAAAGCAATAGTTTTACCAGGAAGAAGTCTATATCACCATACTGTGTCTAAGTATTAATTTAAAATGTTTTGGCAAATCAGAAAATACCCCGTATAGTCTTAAGGTTGGTCTAAGGAATATCATTGCTTCAACATTGTTGAGAATTTTTTTCCTAACTACACAAACTGTACTAGATATTCAGCTAAAATTCCAGCTTTTTTTCAATCATTCATGTGAGCATATTTTCTACTTGAACTTGACAACATTTTAAATCATCATAGAGATTTTCAGTTTTCTTTTTCATTTCTTCACTTAAATTATTATAAAATCACTTCTTACAAGAAACCATTGAGATATTCAAGAATCTGAATCCTGTTTTCCTTTTGGTTACTGACCTGGCTGGGCTTTTAGTTATATGTGTTTCTCTTTTAGTGACAAGTCAGAAATAGTACTCCTCAGAGGGTGTAGCCGCAGACAGTGGGTGGACACCCTAGAATAACAGTGGTTTAGAAGGATTCTGTTTGACTATCTCTCCCTGCTCTATTGAGCTGCTTGCTTTTGCTGTTATCACATCCACATTTTATTCCGCACTAATTGCAGGCCAATTCCTCTATTGTTTCCATGATATCCTGAAATTACTACCACAGTCTGATCCAATTAAACCCAGACCAGTTCAAAACTTTTTAAGGCAAGTCTGAACACAGGATGGTCTTGTTAGTTGTCTCTTTTCTTGGTTATTTTCTATTAAGGTTGCTGGCCTACATTTTAGCTTCTTGCTTTTAATGGCTTAAAACCAAAATTGCCTTTGTTTTTCAGCAACTTTCAGCTTTGAATTTACCCACAACTGGTTTCAAATTAAGTCAACCACTTTAGCGAGAGCAGCAGAGTTTTCTGTTTTTATGAACTGCCTCTCTCCCAGGGCAAATCACCTACTGAGGGTAAGAAGCTTAACCTGACCCTGCCAGAATAACAGAGACTTAGCTCCTTCTTGGTGCAAGTCCTACCCTGTGTACCTCAGTGAGAGTTCCCTGGAGAAGTTGCAGGGAGAGCAATGGAAATGAGAGATAGAATTCAGAATCAGTGGGTTCAGGCATCCCCAAGAGACCGTGTGTTTGGAGGGGTGTATTAAATATAGTTAGGTATGGTAACTGCTCACCTTTTCAGGTTGCCTCTGTAACATGGAAACATGGATCATCCACCCTATGAGCAATATTCCTTCAGTATTCTTGGCCTGATGTGCTTAGAGTTGAGGCTCCACTTTAATAGTGAAAGTTGAAGGAATGAAGGGAATCCCTAGTATCTTAGCTTCAAATGTGAGGAATTCAGCCTTTGCAAACTTAGAGTTCAGAGGAATAAAAATCCTGGTGAGAAAAGAAAACAAAAAGCTCAAATTAGTCTAAGCTACATGAGATATTTAGGTCTAGAAAAACAGGAATTTGGGACTTCAGTCATGCCTTTCCCACACCAGCACCCACACCTGGGGGCAATTCATTGTTTTTGTTCTGGACTAGATGCTGCATTCATTATCGAAAATTGCTCCTGGAATTTGCGATAAAAAACAACAATGTAAAACCAATGAATAACTTACTGTATTTTATTTTATTTATTTATTTATTTTTGAGATAGAGTCTCACTTTGTTACACTTGGTAGAGTGCCATGGCAACATAGCTCACAGCAACTTCTAACTCTTAGGCTCAAGCAATTCTCTTGCCTCAGTCCCTGAGGCTGGGACTACAGGTGCCCTCAGGCTGGTCTCGAACCTGTGAGCTCAGGCAATCCACCTGCCTCAGCCTCCAGAGTGATGGGATTACAGGCGTGACCCACCTCCACCTGGCCAAGTTACTATATTTTAATGTAAATTCTTGAGAAATAACTCAAGAACTACCTCTTCTTTTCCTTTGAAAATCCATTCATAATTGCTGCTAATTGGAGTTTATATTCAGGGCAACTTTAATCTGTGTTCCCAGGTTGCAATCCTCAAGGTTGTCCCAAATAAATTCTACTTATATTACTTTTGCCTACTTATTTTTTTTTCCTTTTGTGTTGACATATCTGGCATAGTCACCAGGACTCAGAGTGACTCCACCCAACCACCTGGTTTTTCTGAAAGCAGCACTTGGTACTAGCATGAACTCTGCATCTTTAGAAGTATGTTGGGTGAGTTCCCCTAAATTTAGGCCCCCCCACATTTGGTTGAAAATATATTCTTTATTTGGACTGCTTTTCAAGCCCCCTCTTTCCTTTAATAATAAGGGCTTTAGTCTCTATCTTTGAACAGGAGATTCAGGTTAAAAGCTCTGAAGAGAACTGCTTTTTTTTCTCCCTCTGTCTCACAGCAGACGTTTGGGTCAAAGGATGGGCAGTCAGGCATCAGGGGTTTCATTTTATATAGTACACTTTTATGGTTGCAGCTGTTTTCTATTGCTTGAAAATTTAGGCTTAGCCTTTTACTGGTGACCAATTTCTGTTACTTCCTAATTGAAAGTGTATCCCCTTTTTACTCCTCCAGACATGTATAAATGAGGGTTTAGTCCCCCCATATCTTGAGCACTCTGCTGCCACCTGCCGGTTAAAGACAGTCTGAGACACATCACACATAACCCAAACATTTCCAGCCTTGTTTACTTAGGGAAAGTGCTAAATTATGGAAAATCTAGCTTCCAATCAGTCATGTGATAGTCCAGGTGTTAACTGTGAGTAGAGATTTCTATTGTACTAAAAAAAAATGTAGAAAGCTAGTATTCAGTATTCAAAGTGGGTTTAGACTCTCATCTAGGAGAGGGAGGTGAATGGAAGAGTTCAAAGCTGTTCTCAATATTCCTGAATAACAAGTCTCTTATCAACTGAATCAGTGGAGGACCAAAGATTTTGCTAGCATTACAAAGGAGTTCTGTTCCACTTACAGATCTTGGTGATGAGTGAGTGATGGAATTATGCATTTCTTCTATTTTATTCTTCCTTTGTTCCCTTGAGAGCATGCACACATATACTCAATAAAGCAGAGAACAAATTGTTCTTATTAGAATAAGGCCTGGATTAAAAACAAAAATATAATGATATAAATGGAAATCCATGCATCCCTGAAAAGCATTATGGGAAACTGTATGTGCTGAGAGGCAGCCTGAGGCAGCCAAAGTCAAGTAGGGACGAGGGACACCAGGAAACAAACGTGCAGCCTCTAGACAGTTTGAGAATATCCTAGTGCAATGTCCTAGCCAAGGACATAAGGAAACTGTAAAGAATATTCAGTATCCTCCTAGAAGTTGTAACCTGGCAAGTGTGAAAAATCTATTTACATGTTTATATCGCTACATGCTTATGTATATAAATTATATATGCATATATAAATTTGAAGGAATTGAGCACTAAATCATAAGGTGTTGATTGTAGTAGATATGGTTGTATTAATACAAACAGCACTTCTAGTTAGATTACTAACTAGATTACTCATGATGCTTCCAGAACGTAGGTAGATGTAAAGAGTTTGTGAGAATGTCACTGAACGATTTCATTACTCAAAAAAAGTTCTTGAATGTTCCCAGTAAGATTTTCAATGATCTTTGCTCAACTTGAGTCTTCCATGAAATACTAATGTTATTCTCATTTACAGAGTGTTGATTAGTTTTCCTCCTATATTCAGACTGCTTCTGCTCAGATTCTTCTTTCATCATCCAAGTAATTTATCAGATATTTCTACACTATCTTTTTTGTTTTCCTTACTTTCCAATTTTTTAAATTTGTACTTTTTATGATTTGACTTCATTATGTCTTTGTATATGATGTCCATGTCTTCCTTTGGTCCCCATATCAGTATTTTTCCCCCCAAAACAACAGTAACTCTGCCTGAATGCAGCAGAAAATTAATTTATTAAAGAATATTTTGTTAAACACAGAATCTTTGGGAGTGCTACAGAGCTTGGCTTGGAGGGTGAATAGCCAGGAACAACTCCTAATGTGCCACAGAAGTGGTTTCATGAAGAAACCACCAAGCACAGATAACTGAAGGTCCACCATCATTAATCACATTCATTTCTGCCTTGAATAGTGATCTGATACTCTGCTGCCCCCTTAAAAACTGGAGACTGTATCACCCCTGCTTCTTTGTTTTCTAGCTTTTTATTTTAAAATCATCATAGAAAAAAATATTTTTATCATAAGGACATTTGCACTAGACTGTTTATTGCAGCTCAATTTACAATCACCAATATGTGGAAATAGCCTAGATGTCCACCAACCCAGGAATGTATCAACAAACTTTGGTATATGTATACCATGGAATACTATTCAGCCAATAAAAATATGGAGACTTTACATCTTTTATATTAATCTGGATGGAGGTGGAACACATTCTTCTTAATAAAGCATCACAAGAATGGAGAAGCAAGAATCCAATGTATCAATTCTAATATGAAGGCAGTAGATGAGCTAATTTGGGGAGGAGGAATGTAGGATGGAGAGAGGGCAGAAGGGAGGGTTATGGTGTATGGCACACTTCTTGGGGGCAGGACACAACTACAAGAGGGACTTTACCTAATAACCACAGTCAGTGTAACCTAATTCTTTGTACCCTCAATCAATACCAAACAATAAAAAATAAGTATATAAAGACCTGTGTCATTAAAATAAATAAATAAATTTAAAATTGTCATAGTTACATCTCATCAGCAGCAGAGACTTGATCATGCATCCATCTGGCCTCTAGTTGCAAGCAAGGCTAAGAAAATATTTCTTAAGTAAGAAACTACCCTATAAGGCAAAGGGATACCTCAAACATAAAAAAGTATGGTCAGATGCAACAAAGAAAGTCTGCTACATTTCCAAATTTTCTAAAAAGAGCTATACTTGAATATCAAGCTGTTAGTTGAATATCCTAAGGATCATTCCATAAAGCATCTCAAATACAACATGACTCTCAATAATCTACTGTTTCACAGTCATTACAATGAGTGATCATGGTTGTCTCCTTTCTGGGCTTTCTGTCTCATCACTTTCTGCCTTCACATTACCTTGTGTGTCTTGCAGTCTATCAGGCACATGTCTGCAAGGCTAATGCTTCACTTTCTTTGTATCCATATTCACATCCTACCTTCTTAATAATCCCTGTTCTAACAATCTAAAATTGTTGCTGATACTTCCTTTCCAAACTCCTCATTCTCCATAACCTGCTTCTCTTTTTTCTTTCCCATTAGCTCTTTCAGCTTCTCCTAGTCCACATCATTTACTTATTTAATATGTCTGTTTATTTCTCCTTGATTCTCCTTGCAAGAACATAGTTTCCATGAGAACATGGATCTTTATCTGCTTTGTTAAGTGTAGGATCTAGAGTACCTGCCCCATAGGAGAAGCCTAATGCATATTGTTGAATGTTATGTGGGAAAATTATTTTGGCTTTGGCAATTTTTTTAAATGCAGAGCAACATAAAATTTAATAGGACAAGTGTACAGAGAAAGTTCTAGGAAAATATACATGTATGTTTAATATAAATATATAATATATACATATGTAAAAGGTATGTATATATAATATAAAAATATTATATAATATATATATTTCTGTAACTTCATGTGTCTATATAACAGTAGCTTCAAACTGAAACATAAAAGATTAAGTCTAATCTTTGAAGACAAATTGAAGACTTTGGATTTACTAGAAGACTAATGGCATGTGAGATTAGGTTGAAGAGTGTGTAACTAGAGATGACATATTACCTGAGTATATTCTACTAAATATGTGCATATTAAACCTTGCAGAATTCCCCCCTGAGTTGACTCAGTGAACTCACTCAATTAATTTCTAATAATTGTTCTATAAAAATAATCGCCATTTTTTGACCCCTTACTTCTTATTGACTAATTTCCAAATCCTTAAAGACATTTCCTTTCAGATTTTCTGCTGCTGCTTCATATTCATTGCTAAGAAGTCAAGGCCAACAAACTAAATGCCAAATTAAAAGTTCCAATTTTAATCACTTATACAAATATAGCAGAAAATCTAGAATGAATGGGACAGATTTTTTAATAGACTCCTATTTCAATTTTTCTTTCTTTTTCTGACATAGGTTCTCCTTCTGTCTCTCCTAGGTTGGGGTGCAGTGGTGCAGTCACAGCTTGCTGCTGCTTCAAGTGACCTTCCTGTGTTATCCTCCCTAGTCCTCCCTAGAACTTTAGTCACACATCATCATTGTGGCCAATTCTTTTGCTTATTTTTTTTCTCAACAGGCTCTTGCTCTGTTGTCCAGGCTGGTCTCAAACTCTTAGCCTTAAGTGATTTCACCTCAGCTTTTGAAGTGCTGGGATTACAGGTGTGCCCAGCCCCATTCCAATTTTTGAGTCTTGTTATTTTTGTTTTTATGTGAGGACAAGGGTCCTAGTGTCATAACTGTTAATTAATTTATTCAATTACTTATACGTTCCATCATTATTTACTTACTCATTAAATATTCATATGAATCATTAATTGGCTTATTCAATAAAAATATAGTACCTACTATGATTAAGGCAACGTCATGAACACTGTAGCTTTAACAGTTGAACAAATAAAAAGTTTTCCTTTGTGGAGTTTTCCTTTCTTCCTATATGGAGAGACAGAATTAAGTATTCTAGTCAAACTTGGTGGCTGTCACCTATAGTCTCAGCTACTCCAGAGGCTGAAGGGGAAGAATTGCTTGAGCCTGGGAATTCAAGACTGCAGTGAACTATGAGTATGCCGCTGAACTCCAGCCTGGATGACAGAGCAAGATCTCATCTCAAAAAATAAATAACCTAAAAATAATAGCATAATTTTGGTTCACAATATTAAAATATACAATGTGGTATGTGTCTATGTGTGTGAGCGTGCATGTGGTTGGTGGGTGATACTACTGCAGATTATGCTAATTTTCTAAAAGCACTGTGTTCCATTACACATTTAATTTCATCACTGTGAAATCTCTTTGTGATACCAAACGTTTCTATTAATGGAAAAGCTTTTGTCTGTAGACCAAAGAAATCAAGACATAAATAAGCTTGCTATTAGCCAAAAGGTCTGTTGTTGCCTAAAGATGGACCACAATCTCATGTAATCATAAATAATAGAGCAATGGAGTAGAATTCTGAGACAAAATGCTGCAAGAAATATTAAAATTATTTTTAGTTAACAACCTAGAGAAAAAGATATTATTTCAGAGATGTATAATACATTACACTATAATATATTATATATATATATTTGTGTATATACTGTATAATATATAATATATATTGTAGTGTAATGTATTATACACTCCAAAAAGAGGAAAGGCTAGTTTCTGATATGTGCATACAAAACAAATCTGTTTACCGCAAACTGCTTCAAGTTATGCTGATATATTTTGTTCTTTTTAGTTTAATATACCTACTCTCTTTAGTGGCTTTTAAAGCCTACTTACTTTTTTTGTACCCTATGTGTAAAGCTCTAGATTGAGAACTCAAGCATTTGCAGTTGTCCAGTTGTAATCCAAAATGTAAATTTGTGGTTCTAAGCATTCTGCAGCCTTACCACCTACCAACTGAGAAAACACAAGTCCCTTCACCAAATGTCCTTTTACATGGCTAAATAGCTCAGTTCAGGGCACAGTGCTTTCAAATTCAGGGAAAGTACATAGCATCCTTGCCAGAATGTTTTTTAAATGTATACAGACCATTTTACACATATAAAAATAAACTGACAATCCTAAGACTACAAGGATGTGGAATGATTGTAACAAAAAACAAAAGTGGATTGATTTTTTTTTAAAAAAATGGAAAACTGGATGTTGGTAAGCATAGAATTCTAGTAATTTATTGATGTGCTCTGGGGACAGGCAAACCTGGATGTAATATATTTATTCTAGAGATTCCATCCAAGAAAAAGTCATCAATGAGATCTTATAGAGAATTGAAAAGAGCCAGTTCTTGAAGTACTCAAATCAATTGATGTCAACTACAATTCAAGACAGCCTCTGAAGTAAGGAAGAAATAGGTTGAATAAACTTCATATGCCTCAATCAATAAATAATATAACTTTGGGTCAAATAATTTAAAAAAAATGTGTTGTAGATAGATTCGCACTTTGAGCCATAAGAAATATATAAAAGCAGAGCAAAGAAAATGCTTGGAGAGAGTTTCCTTTCTGTCAAGACGTATTTAAAAATGCACTGCACAGTATGATTAAGCAGTTAAATTTAATAGAGTGTAAGTTTTTGCTCTCATAAAATAATTTTTCACTACATGTATTGATTCTCTAACACCTTATTGAAGGGAATGCATGTTTTGTGGGGTATTTTTGGTAGTCTTATTGATTCCCAGAAAGCTGTAAGGATGGGAAGCCCAGAAACGGTTTCATTTTTTCATTACAAAGCCAATGATCAACCTTAAAGCTGAAAAGTAAACTGTATTTATAAACTATGCCCCTTAAATATTTTTTTCTCTATAAATCCAAAAGAAGTTATAATCTCTGTAACCCAAAATGATAAAATGTCACATAAATGTGATGGCATTTAATTTTTAAATTGAAAAATTCAGAAGAAGGAGAAATAATCTGCCCTTTAAAAATTGTCCAGAACTTTTGTCTGTTATTTTTTCACATTTCTTGCATGTCATATATCTGATAGCTTCAAAGAATTCATGTGTATTCAAAAGTTTCAGAAATGCAAAGAAATTTCATATAAGATACACAAACAAGTTTGTACTTTTATGCAGACTTTTTATTTTATTTCACAACACTTTTATTTTTATTTTTGAAACTTCCATAACTTGATGAGTCAAACATAGTTATTTATTTTATTATTGTAGTAAAATGCATGTATCATACAATTTACCAGGATCAGACATAAATCTTCAGGCCAAAGGAAGTTGGACAATTAAGTTCACGAACTCATCCTAGAGAAAGTGCTTTGTAGGGTGGTGCATGGCTTCCCAAGGGGAGCATTTCAAAGGTGACCATAGTGATAGTCAGCAATGAATTATGTAGCACCTTTTCTAGGATGCGTTCGTGAACTTAATTGTTCAACCTCATATTTCAAATGTACTTACAGCTCCCTCATATTTTGCATGCAACTGCCAATTTCCTACCTTCAAGAAACTTGAATATGGGACTTTTAAATATGGTAGGAGCAGAAAAGGAGAGATTTAAATATCACCCTGAAATGCTGAAAAATAAATATGACGTGACAACGTTAATACAGTGTAAAAGTTCAGACAGCATGTTGAATGACTTTCTTTAAGAACATCTATTAACTGGGCAATGCCTGTGGCTCAGTGAGTAGGGTACCAGCCCCATTTACCGAGAGTGGTGGGTTCAAACCCGGCCCTGGCCAAACTGCAACAATAAAATAGCCAGGCCTTGTGGTGGGTGCCTGTAGTCCCAGCTACTCAGGAGGCTGAGATAAGAGAATCACCTAAGCCCAGGAGTTGGAGATTGCTGTGAGCTCTGACACCACCGCACTCTACTGAAGGCAACAAAGTGAGTCTCTTAAAAAACAAAAAGAAGAATATCTGTTAACAAGGAGGGATTTTACCTAACAAATGCAATCAGTGCAACCTAATTCTTTGTATACTCAGTGAACCCCAAACAATTAAAAAAAAAAGACAATTAATAAAAAGGAATATCTGTCAACAGACATGCAGAACACTGATCAGCTCCCTGTACAGATTCAAAGCTCAGCAAAATGGAAGAGGAAGCCAGCCGTGTGGTTACATGTGCCTTCTGAAAATAGACCTGCCTGTGGGAAGTTGGTGAGAGTTCCTTACAAAGCTTCGGCTTTTACTTTCTCTTAGTAACCATACTCAGAGGGTGATTTTCACTAGGACTTAATGTAATTACATGCTTGTTCAAATAAGAAACTCCAGTTCAAGAAGCTTAAAGCCTCTTTGGAATTTTAGTATTTCTAAAACTCTTTGTAAATATAAAACTACAAAGTCTATTTTTTCTTAGTTAAATGATTGTGCATGAAATAGTACTACTTCATCTTTTTCTAAAAATAGTGTTTTGGTAGATAGTAATACAAATGATGTACATTTACAAAACTAATTTTATTTCCTGCACTCTAATACCCACTAATAAGAGACCTTAATTGTCACTGGTGTTTCCCATATCATCTTGTCACAGACTTTTCCAAAGATTGAATTCATTACATTTGGACTAGAGACAGCATCTTTATAGCTGTGCATGGTGACATTGGGGAGAAAAGACTCCAGGCACCGCTGGCATGTGGGCTTTGCCCAGAAATATCCCAACGGGGGCACGGGGATGCAGCAGGAAACTTCAAGACCCCAAGATGAAGAGGATGAAAACAGTGAAGAAGCAGCAAGTACCTGCATTCTGACAGTTTGCAGAGAAGACCTGCCCTGAGGGGTTTTTGTGAATCTGGGTGTGAGTTACCTTGGGAGAGCTCTGGAAGTTAGCAAGTGATTTTGAGCAGTGCCCAGGGGCCAGGACTGAGTCACCCAGGTGAAGTGGAGCTCTCATTGTTCTGGTGCAGGCTGAGCACAGCCATTGGGGGAAGGCTGCCTTGCAGGCTTGACCCTCAGGGTCCAGAGTGAGGCCAGTTCTGGCAGTCTCATAAGTAGGACAATGACTCCTGGGAAGATGTGAGTGACTCATGATTGTCTGGGAAAGCCACTGTGTAGCCAAGGGACATGGTTTGGAAAGGTCAAAGACATGTCTATTAAGCAGTCTGAGGAGAGTTTCAGGCTCTCATCCCTGCAGGAATTGATGGCAAAGAAGGCAAAGAAGTTGGGAAGAAGAGATATTGTCTCCTGGCAAGGCAGAGACTTCCAGTCTCCATCTCATACAATTGTGTCAGCATTGTGATTAGCATCTCATACTCCAGAAGATCACCTGCTGCCCAGGCAATATACAGCAAGATATATATATATATATATATATATATATATATATATGTGTGTGTGTGTGTGTGTGTGTATGTATGTATGTATAGAGAGAGAGAGAGAGACAAGAGAGAGAGAGAGAGAGATTCTTTTAATTAAAAACTTTTTTCTTCAACTTTTTTCCCTGTATTTTTCTTTTTCTTTTCTTTTCTTTTTTATCATGTAATAAAATCTTTCATTGTTTCCATCTGTAATAAGAAGGGCTTCATTTTTGCTACTTTTTCAGCCTTGTTATTCTTTTTTCCCCCAGTTGTATTCCTTAAGGTTTTTTGTTTGTTTGTTTTTCCTTGATTTATAGTATTTTTGCTTTTCTTCTCTATTTGGTGGAAGTAGGGTCTTTTTTCTGCTCAGGTTGGTAGAGAGTTCCAGACCTTGAGGTACCCACCCAACCCAGCCTTCCTGAGGTTGGGATTTGTGGGTGTGGGTCAAGTACCCTACTGTACACTTCTATTGCTCCTATCTCTCTCTTTCTGTTCCTCTCTTCTTTTTGTCAACCTTCCCTTTTACTCATCCCCTTTCCTTTCTCTTTTCTCTTTATAAAAATCTTATCCCTTCTTGCTCTGTACTGTTCTCTTCTCTTTAGTCCTTTATCAAAAGGACACTTCAACTCCGTAGGTCAGAGGCATGGTAACTTAAAGAGCAGGAGGAGGTGAAAAGTAGGGAAAGGAAATAGACTAAAAGAAATGCTCATGAGGAACAAAGAGCAGAGAAATCCTGGCATCTTGAAAAGCCAAAACAGAGCATCCCCCCCTTAAGGGATCATGAGGTAGCTCCTGCAGAGAATTATACCTACAAATAAATGTCATAAACAACAGAAAGCAAATAAAATGTGGATGGCAAAAACAATGAAGGAAATTGCCGAGAAAGTAGAAAATAACAAAAAGGAAATCTCCAAACAGAATCAAATAAAGGATGAAAGATACCAAGAGTATAGAAAGGATATAGTGGAGCTTAAGGAATTGAAAAAGTCAATTAGGGAATTTAAAGATGCAGTAGAAAGTATCAATAACAGATTAGATCATGCAGAAGAAATAATCTCAAAGGTAGAGGAGAGGATAAAGCTCTTGAGCTAACACAGGCAATTAAAGAGACTGAAAAAGAAAAAGAGAGAGAAAGCAGAACATTCACTGAGAGAATTATGGGACTTCACGAAGTGTTCAAACATAAGAATTATAGGTATTCCAGAAAGGGAAGAAGAATGCCCGAGAGGAATGGAAGCTCTACTAGAGAAAATCATAAATGAAAATTTCCAAAGTATCACCAAAGATTCTGACACACTCCTTTCAGAGGGATATCAAACCCCAGGTCATCTCAATTCAAGGAGAGCTTCTCCAAGATACATTTTTATGAACCTGTCCAAAGTCAAGGCCAAAGAGACAATTCTGCAAGCAGCCAGGAGTAAGCACCACAGGGCCATATCCCTTAGGGTGACTGCAGACTTATGAAATGAACCATTTAAAGCCAGAAGAGAATGGTAATCTACCTTTAAGCTACTTAAACAAAATAATTTTTCAGTCCAGAATTCTGTATCTTGCTAAGCTAAGCTTCAAAATTGATGGAGAAAACAAATATTTTACTGATAAGCAAACATTGAGCAAGTTTGCCACAACAAGACCAGCTCTACAGGAAATACTTTGACCTATTCTTCACACTGACCATCACAGTGGACCACTAGCAAGTTAAACACACAGAAGCTAAAGGACAAAACCTAGCTTCCACAATGACACAAATATAAAACTAAGCAATGGGCTTTGACAAATTAAGATGAATAGAACTCCACCACACTTATCAATTCTCTTAATAAATATTAAAGGCTTTAATTCTCCACTGAAGAGGCATGGGCTAATTGGAATAAAAAACACAAGCCATCCATTTGCTGCCTGCAAAAAACACACTTGGCCTCAAAGGACAAAGTAAAACTTAGGGTTAAGGGATAGAAAACCATTTTTCAGGCAAATGAAAATCAGAAAAAAGGAGGGGTTGCAATCTTATTTTCAGATACAAGTGGATTTGAAGCAACTAAAGTAAAAAAAGACAAAAAATGGACCCTTTATATTGATCAAGGGAATAATACAAGAGGATATTTCAATCCTAAATATTTATGCACCCAACTTAAATGCTCCCAGATTCCTGACTTTAACACTCCTCTAACAGAGCTGGACAGATCCTCTGAACAGAAACTAAACAAACATACAAGGGATTTAAATGTGACTCAAGAATAACTGTACTTGATACACATATACAGAATACTCCATCCCAAAGCTAAAGAATATATGTTCTTCCCATTGGCCCATGGAACATTCTTCAAAATAGATCATATCCTAGCACACAAATCAAATTTCAACAAAATTAAATGAATTGAAAATTCACTTTGTATCTTCTCAGACAACAAGGCAATAAAAGTGGAATTAAATTCTAACTAAAATTGTCATCACCACACACAGGCATGAAAATTAAACAACTTTATGGTGAATGACTGCTTGGTCTAAAAAGATATTTTAAAAAGGAAATCATTAACTTCCTTGTGCATAACAACAATGAAGACACAAGCTACCAAAACCTATGGGACAATGCAAGAGCAGTCCTAAGAAGGAAATTTATCACATCAGATGCCTACATCTAAAAAACAGAAAGAGAGCACATCAACAATCTAATGAATCATCTTAAAGAAATGGAAAAGGAAGAGTAATCCAATCCCAAACCTAACAGAAGTAAAGAAATAAATAACATTAAATTAGAAATAAATGAAATTGAAAATAAAAGAATCATTTAGCTACTGGGGATGCTGAGGCAAGAGAATCACCTAAGCCCAAGAGCTGGAGGTTGCTGTGAGCTGTGATGCCATGGCACTCTACTGAAGGAAACAGACTGAGACTCCTGAAGTCAGCCCTCAGTGTGACCATGAGGAGAGGACTGAGGAGACAGACTGTAGTGAAGTCAGCCCTCAGCGTGAGCATGAGGACGGGACTGAGGAGACAGACTGTACTGAGGGCTCACTTCACACTTCAGTTTTTTCACATTCGGGCAGATGTTGCAAACTGCATTATAAAAGACTGAGAATAGTACTCAATTTTCAAATGTATAACACAGGGAGGAAAAAGAATTTGGTCTTCAAATTCATGAAATAAATATCAACTCACTATTAAATGTCAGGCATAAAATAATTTTTGAAGTCAAATATGTCAATTAATACTACTATGATAAGATCAATTGCATGGTTATGTATACACAGATATATTAAATGTTAAAGTAAATAAAAGTTAAGTTTTTAATCTATCAACATTTCTTGCCTTGTGTTTTTCTAGTCTGAATTTATCAGAATGTACCATTGTGATAGCCTTTGATGTGGGCAAAATAACATTAGTTAAGTCACAAGTAAAGATTTTCACCCAGAGAAAGTCTCAGAACTACATGAAATTAAATGCTAGTGTTTGATGTCATCTATTTCAAATTCACCACCTAGATTGTAGATTTAACAAAATAAAATCTCAAGGAGTCTGATATGTTCTACATAGCCTGCATGTCCATAGTAGATCACTTTGAAATTCACCAACAGAGAAACAAGGAAGAAAGCAATGAGGTACAAGAAATGGTACAGACAACATGATTTTGACCAAGCCCAAGATGTTTTTCTCCTCTTTGGGCAGTTAAAAAAAGAAGAGACATTAACACCTTATGAAACCATGTATTTTCATATATTATGAAATCCAGCATTAATTAAAGCATACCCACATTTAAACCATCTCAATAAGATTCTACTGTGCCTTTAGTTGTTCATTTACTCTAACACCAGAATAAAAGTGAACTATAAGCTGACAAATTAAGTCAACTATACAGATACTTTGACAAAATTAGATTAGTATTGCTTTTTTATGTTACTATTATTTTTGTAAACATTTGATTGTTAAAGACAGAAATGAATAATAATTCTAGTGAAAGTGAAATAAATTGGCTAATGAATAAAAATGAAACTTTTAAATTATTTTAGAAAATGTTGTGTAATATGTTTGCATTTCACCTAAAAAAAATCTAAATTCTGTGTAGGTAATTGAGATACAGGCATTATATATGCTATCATATAGTTACCTTTCTGTATGTTTATCTCATGTGTGATTATTTTGTTTACTTTCCCTTTGTAGAGTTTGTTAGTACCAGTGCAAATTGCTTTCACATTAACCTGTGCAATTCATCTCCAAATCCCAGGGCTTTCTAGGAGAGAACTCATAAATGAAAATCAATTCTGTTCCAGTTTATGAAGTGATATTCTTTTGTTACTGTTCTCGTTAAGCACGACAACCCCCAGGCTACAGGAGAATGAAGATTATCTTTTTGTTTCTACACGGTGAAAACATTCTTAGATTGACTAAACACTGTCTTTCTTGTTTTTATGTTTAAATTCTCCATCTCTAATATATATCTGCTTATCAAATTTTGAGAATTTCCCTCACATTAAACTTACTTATTGGTTTTCTTCTTTGGTAATTGACATAAACCCTCCATGCTCTCTAAGTTCAAATTCACATTACAGGGAACTAAAATTTCCCTACTGTTTCCTTTAGAAGTAGGCATTTTAAGTGTCAAATGAAAATATGGGCTATCATTCTAAAATGGATGTTTTAGGAAAGCTAGACAACCATCAGAAATTCTCCCATGGAGGCGGAAATGAGATGAATTAAACCTTCATTGAGATGAAACCCAGGAGACTTAGCCTGTCTACAGAAGCAAATAGAAGTATAGGAGATTTATGAGGAAAGCTGTTGTATTAATACTAGTGAAATGCATTAGGGAGTCTCTACTTGATCTGGTGTTTAATCATTCCAAATCCATACTTGAATTTTTTTCTACTAAAGTAACAAAAATATTTCCCTGTTTGATCATAGTTTAGGAGAAAGTCAGGTTTGACATTCCATTTTATAAGCTTTCTTTTGAGAGTAACTAAAATATTAAACACTTGGAATGGTTTAAAGATAAGGTATATCCCCCGTTCTCTGGCTGCTTCCTTTTTTTTTTAATTTCATATGTTATGAACATTTCTCTACTGCCCTGTCCAGGCTATTTGCTTTCCTTGAGAGAATTTTCCTGCTGTCCTTAAATTCATTGCTATAGCCATGTGTAGAGATTGATTTTGACAAGGTTGAGAGCGTAAGGGAGCACATACCATGACTTCAACTTCAGGAATGGCCTAAGAAAAAAGAAGAGGCAAGAAAACATCCCTAAGCCCATATTTAAGTAATCCATGAAGTTACTTTTGCTAGAAGTAAGCATTATCTTGAAAGTGCTATAAAGTTTTACTTGATAGTGGGATTTTGTGGAGAACCAAGAATAGTTTAACTGCTGTTCTGGCCTGATCCAACCATCCAAACAGTTCCCCTACCTGCCAGGTTTTCCAAATGGAGAATGGACAGAATGTTAACTATTCTAGGACTGTAGGCCAGATCTTTTGGTAAAGCAAAGGTCAATGAACTGAACCCCTCAGGCAACTGAAAGTCTATAGAAAGAGAAGAGAGGAGCAGTACAGGTCAATGGTTCTTGGACATGAGGGCCAGTCCAACAAGAGAGACAGAAGCTTTCTCTCCCCTTCACATCCTCTCTGCCTTCCTTCCTTTTTTCCTTCCACGATGATACTACTGTACCGTCTTCCATGGGAAGGGAAAGAGTGGATTGCCAACCTGCTGTTATTTTTTTTTCCAGTCAGTAACTGTGAAATTATGATGACCATGGTTGCAAATCAAGTGAAACAAATGTGCAAACCTTTGTGAATAGATAATTCTATAGTCAGAAGAATGAATCTTAATTTGTGTAAATTTCCTAGACAAAGAAAAAGTGGGTTTAAAACATTTATGTTTGTCTATTTATTTCTTTACTAAATATTTATTTAGTACCTTCCTAGGGACTGACACATTCAAAGATATCTTACTTTCTAATATACATGAAATAATCAATAAAATGGAAATTACAGAATTTCAAGTGTCAGAAAGGGATCAATTACAATGGCAGTGCAGAATAATCCCTTGCTGCTGTTTAAAATGTTAATGCACTTCATCTTCTCTCTCTCTCTTACACACACACAAACACACACACACACTCACATGATTGGTTCTGTTATGAGGGAGTAGAATCCAGAATTCCCTGCCCATTATCACACAGCTAGTAAATGGAGCATCTGTGATTTGAACAGTCTGTTTCTGGTATTTGGGCACTTAATTATTATGCTACACTTTATTTATATTCAGGAAATATGCAAGAATTTTCATCTAAATGGGGAATTTATTAAGACATATTTTAATATCAGAAAAATATACCAGTAAATGAGAGAGAGAGAGAGAGAGAGAGAAATCCAAACACTTAAATGTCTTTTTAGATGACAATTCCTTCTTGTTTCCTGTCCACCTTTTACTCATGAGGAACCAAAAGCCCAGATGGATTTAGATTTGGAAGTTTAGTCAGAACTTGACATCTTTCAACTCAGTGCTTCAATATTAAATTCCTCTGAAATGAAAACAGTTTAGACATCAGACTCACAAAAGATAAGAACAATCTTGCAAAGAGAACTTAAATGAAATAGTAAAAATTTTATGAGATATCTGTTTCTTGACTATGAAACCTTCATCTCTCATTCAGTATAACCTGATAGCATCTTTTGTTAGTGATGACACCAATAACAGTTTATCTATGCCCTGAAATCTGCTGTAATCACGAGCTGGGCATTTTCTGTCTGCAGAGGCCCTGGTTAAGGAATGCTCATTTCCTCTTGTTTGAAAAAAAAAGGCAAAACTTTTTTCTATTTTCTCAACGTATATCAAGACTTGCCTTTTTTCCAAAGGGGTGTTCAACCTTTTTTCTTCCTTGCTGGTTTTTGGAAATCCCAGTACTATCCCCCTAAGACTGAATACATGTCTACTCACACCACATCTATTCTTCATTAAAATAGAAGGCATGGTCAGTGTAGGAAGGCAAGCAAAGGAAATAAAAGGCATATGGGTTGGGGAAGGGAAAGCAAACTATCTTTAATCACAAAGGACATGATTGTTTATAAAGAAAATCCTAACACATACGGAAAAGTGACTATAAGAGAATGAACAAACGAGTTTGGCAAAGTCATAGCATATGAGGTCAATATAAAAAATTCATCTGTGTTTCTATATCTCTATATCAGAACAATGAAGAAATGGAATTGGAAGTGAAAAAAACAGCATTTGCAATAGAAAATGAAAATACGAAACATTTAGCAACACGTGAGAAGATACACATAAGATATGTAAATGAAAACCACGCAACATTGCAAATGAAGACAAGGTGAAGAATAGCAACAGGTAGCATGTTCATGAATCAGAAAACTCAGTGGTTTCAAGACAGCAACTCTCCCCAAACTGAACTATAGATTTGATATAATCAGTATTGAAGTCCTGATAGGCTTATCTTTTGCAAACTTGCAGAGCTCTTGTTTAAATTTATATGCAAATTGAAGGAACTTGGATAACCAAAACTGCTTTGAAAAAGCAGAAAAAAGTTATAGCATATATATGCCTGATTTCCAGAGACGCTATAAATTCATTGGAACTAGGAGAATGTGATAGTGTTACAAGGATAGACGTACAGTTCAATAGAAAGAATACAGAGTTCAGACAGAAACAAAGGAATCCAACTAAATTAATAGGAAAAGAATAGTTGGTTTTTCAATGAATGGTTCTGGTATGGATATCTATAAGCAAAAGAAAATAATCCTTGACCCATGATTCATACCATATAAAATTAAAATTACTTCATAAACAACAGTAGATGTAAATATATTAAACTATAATACTTGATAAAAAAAAGCTTATGCTTTTCTTGTATCTCAAAAATCTATTAATAAAAAAAATTCTACAAATGACAAGGATGAAAATATGTTGAACATTATTATCAGTAATTAGAAAAATAAAATTAAAGTCACAATGAGAAATTACTACACATTTAAAACAGCTAAAAAATTTCGATAGGCTAGGCCTGGTGGTTCATGCATGTAATCCTAGCACTTTAGGAGGCTGAGGTGGGAGGACAGCGTGAGGCTAAGAGTTCAAGACAAGCCTGGGCAACATAGCAAGACTGCATCTCTACAAAAAGTAAAAATAAAAATTTAGCCAGGTGTGGTGGTACACCCTGTAGTCCCAGCTGAGGCAGGAGGATCACTTGAGCAGGAGTTTGAAGCTGCAGAGAGCTTTAATGATGTCACTGTACTCCTGCCCAGGTGAAACAGTAAGGCCCTATCTCAAAAAAAAATTGGACAATATCAAATGTTAGGGAAACTCTTTCTCTCATATATCTTTGGTGGTGAGAATACAACAACATAGCACATCTTCTTTGGCAAAACAACTTAGCAGTTTCTTTTAGAAATTCATAATTTCTACATGAATAAGAAATCTTATTCCTAGTTTATCCAATAAAAATAAAAACCTATTCCCACACAAAAAGGTGTACTTAGCACAAGTGGCTTCATTGATAAATACGCAATACTGTAAATAACCCAATGTCCATCAACTTGTGAATGGGTAAGTAAATCCAAGTATATGTTTTATGAAAAAATGTTTCTCAGTAAAAAAAGGACACAGGCTCCTGCTGCACAGAGCAACACAGGTCCACACCCTAGCATCGCTCGAAGGGAAAGTAGCCAGACAGGAATAGCTGCCTACTGTAGAATCCCATCCATACATGTTCCAGAGAAAGGAAAGGTCACACACAGATGCAGCAAATTGCTGATAGTTGAAGGTGAGATGTTAGGGGACATGATTTAGTGCAAAAGGACAAGCTAAGTTTTAAGGGAGTATAAATATTCTATATGTGATGCATGGCTGCATGTGTTTTCAATATGTCTGTGCATATTCAAAACTCATCAAGTTGGTAAATAATATTGTATATAAATTCTGCATCACTAAAGATGTTTTATTTATTAATCACCATCAATTGAAATCACTTTTGCTCATAAAATAACTTATTACTAGTCTCATCACAGAACCAAATGACATTTTACTACTATTAAATATTTTTATTTTTGTCCTTATTGTCCTCTGATTAAGATGACTGTTTCTCCTACTTTGGTACTTCTGAATTAGAGAGAAGAGGAATATCTTTCTTCCACAGCAGTGGTAGTATCTTTTCATATTCCATCATTTTCAAGGAGTCCCTTTTGTGATTAAAGCTGTTTACACACTTGATTATTAGCAAGTTGCGGGTAGTGCTTTTGTACCCCAGCTCTGAATCAAATAGTGCAACAGTCCACTTACTGTCTGCATGCTCTAGCAAGATGTTGAGTCTCATCCTTTGTAAAATGAAAGAAAAAAAACAACAATACTTATATCATTATCATGAAGACCAAATGATCTAGGAAGGACAGTGCCTGCCAAATGATGAATACTTGAATGCTGGCATTTTTTAGTGTTAATAGTCTTGCTATTAATAAAAATACAGCTTCACTTCCCTGAGAATTATGTGCTTTTCACAAAATTACACTGTGCTCTGGAGACATTTGACATGCAGTTTTCCTATGTATAAACAGCTACATTTCTTGTGGTAATGAGTTAGAGTCTCTCCTTTTAAATTGCAAAAGACACAGGTGTTCTTTTAACTTATGAACAAATAACTGTAATTCCTGGACTGGGCCGAGGGATCAGGATTCTACCAAGAAAGAGAAATTCTTGACATCCTAAGGCAGATATGTCCTCATCTGCAATATTTACTAATCTCTCTGAGGGAAGTTCCAAAATTATGTCTTTGTTATTTTCACAGTTTTTTAAGAGGGCACATAATTTTACTAGGAAAAGCTTACAATTTGCCTCTAATAAGAAAATCAGGTTCACGTACACACCTTTCAGTTGCTTATTACAATTAATTAAACAAATGATATACAATACTAATACTGTCTTGTTTGTCTTACCCTCATAAATAAATGAAAAATACACAAGTGAAAACACTCTCATCAGAAGAGAGAAATCACAGCTCTTACGTTCACACACACAATAAAGCAGAAAAAACAATGGTTCTCAAGTAGAGCAAAATACTTATAAAAACAAGATGTTTTTCAGAATTTCAGAGAAAAAATAAACATCTATCAAATACAATTTTATTTAAATAGACCAGAATCAGATGATAGTACTTATAAAGTGATAGCCATATTTATGAAGAACTAAATAGGGTTCCAAGCACTCTAACTTCAATTTGAAGACCTTTCCCCACCCATCCTAGCTGGCTGAGCAGGAAAAATGTAAATGCAAGCTTACCACACATGTTGGGTGGAAAGCTTTGTATTCAAGGGGGTTGCTATACCTTTCCAATTATTTCTTATAGTGAGCTAATTTTTGAGAAATTAATGTTAATAATAATAATGGCTTAAATTCACTGAGCTCTTATTATTGGCACAATTACAAACCCTGTGAAGGACATCCAATATGCACTCTCGATTCTGAGGAAACTGAGGCACAGGGTTGTTAAGTAACATATCAGTAAATTAATCAAAAGTGGACAAGCAATTTGGTTCTGACAAGTACCTATTGTGCAGTTTGTTCTCTTACTGTGATAAAGACCTTGCTGTACTGCTGCCCTGAATCCCCTCTCAGCTGAACCATACCAACAAGCTTCATAAGGCCTGATTCATTAGTCCTACACCACTGTGGTCAAATTCTCATTCAATATAGCTTCTTAATGCTGGATTTTAGGTGAAATTGTTAAAGAATCCAAAATAACTAGGATCTGTCCATTTCCCAGATATAACCTCATTTTCTCCCATTCCTCTCTTGGCTCAAATTTTTGCTTCTATGTAAGGTGAAAATCCAAATGAAGATGACATCAAGCTAACTTTCTGTAGTTTATTCTTCCCAATTTTGTATTAAAGTATTTATGGAGACATAGAAAAAGACGTTAGTATTTTCAATAGTATGATAGCCATCAACACTAAAAAAAAGGAAAACATTTATAAAGCTTGGTACCTTTATATTAAAATATAATTTCTCAATTGAGAAATTTCTCAGACTGAGAAATTATATTTTCAAACAAACTTTTTTTTTGATGACAGGGAAGAATAACCAGTAACAAAGAGTTGTAGCCCAGATGTGCTGGCCCCTCCTCCACTCTGTATCCTGGGATTGAAGAGGAAAAGTTGGCTCCAATCAGAAATTCCTGCAGAACATGGAACACTACTGCTAAAAGGTCCTCCTCCTCAACCTCACACTCTCAGTACCTGCCTTTCTCAATCCATCGAAAGGCTAAAACTTGAACAAAAATAGCATAACAAGAAACAAGTTTTCTCACATTATTTGAAGGACTTGTGTTTTCATGTGTAGCATAAAATTCATTTAATTAAATAAGACTATAGATGATCTTTGAGTGTTCTACCATAACCTAAAACCTTGCCAAGAGGAGGAAGAGGGGTGACAGAGAGATAAATTCCAGTTAGGAATCAGAAGCAGCACTAGGATTGGGCATTGCTCTCCAATTCTAGATATAAATAAGGATTCTAACAGTATCTGCATGGTCAGTGAAATGGTTGAAAATCAGTTCAAATACTTTATCATTAGGAAATGGCTGTGATAAAGAAATCCCATAGCTCAGAAGAAATGAAATAATCGCCGAGAAAATAAGATGAGATCAGAAATTTAGAAATGAAGGAAACATTAGAAAATTTCCACGTTTCCTCAAGAATGTAATTATCAACTCTGTGGAATATTATGCTAAATCTCTTAATTATTCTAGAAATAACTGATTAATTACAATTTCTATGAAAGGAAGCAAAAGAAAAAGACCACATATACCAATATGTTGGTTTTTTAATTATTCATGTTATATACTTTAGCAATGTCTCCAAGACAGAAAAAACAGAACTTGAACATACAGTTTGAATATGTTTATCATATCAGGCAATTTAAGTGGAAATCAATTTCTATCTAGGTGTATTATAATAATTTGATGCCTTATAGAAACAACACCAAAACCATATACGTAGAGAAAAGGACAAAGATAGGGTCTGAGAAATGATAGTAACCAACCATTAATAAAAAGTAACTTCTCAAAGTCTTAAAATTAAAATTTAAAACACGTAATTAGGATTATAATGATACAAAATTTTAAGATATAAAATTTTTTAAATATTTCAAATATTAGATTTAAATTAGAATAAATGTTATAAATTCCAAATAAACTCAAGTATCAATAATAATTTTGATGACAGTATATATAATAAATCACAAAATTTTATATAAACTACAGCATCAACTCATATAAACAGACATAGAGGTAGAAAAGAAAAATAGATGATAGATTAGAGAGTTAGAATTAATGAACTTACTTGACTTTACTTCATTTCTCTTAAGTTTTTAAATTTTCTGAAGTGAGATAAAATTATTTGTTGGCCAGAAATTTTTATTGAAGTAGTTAAAATAAAAAAATAAAATTTATGAAATAATTTTTCTCAGAGAGCTTTTTAAGTCTGAATACTTACGGTTTTTTTTTTAATTTATACATTTTTAACTTTTCTGAAATAATAAATACTTTAAAGTAAAGGAATAGACAAAAAACTCAATAATTCATATCCTAGATATAGTATAATCTTAACATCAAAACTTGAAAAGATGAGTATAAAATGAATATTTTCATTTGCATATATGAAAATATTCTATAAAAGGAAATAAAGAGAGATCAAGTCAGGAGAATAATTTACAACTACTAAATAGGGTTTATCTTAGAAATAAATGTTTTTAAGATGTTTCAATGTTATAAAATATATTAATGTGGAATAGCATATCAAGGGATTCATGGAGAAAGAGTGTGTTCAACTGACATTAGAAAAACATTAAATACCACATTAACCCAGAGACTGTCTATTTTATTTAATTTTTTTAATTGTTTTTATTAAGTCATAACTTTGTGCATTGATGCATTTATGGGGTTCAGGATACTGCTTCAATATACAATGTGAAATGCTTACATTGAACTAAGTACCACATCCATCACAATTATACTCAATTCTTAATAGTTTTGAAATGTACCATTGCATCATATGCATTAGGTGAGGTCCCCCCATAGCACCTCTCCCCCCATATGTCCCCTCCTCTAACCCCTCTCTCCTCTTCCCTTCTACTTTCTGGACTATAGTTATGTTTTGTCATTCGTATGAGTGTATAGATGGTTATATATTGATTTCATAGTAGTATTGAATACACTGGATACTTTTTTTCCCATTCTTGAGATACTTTACTAAGAAGAATATGTTTCAGCTCCATCCAGGTAAACATAAAAGATGTGAATTCTCCTTCTTTTCTTATGGCTGCATAGTATTCTATGGTGTACATATACCACAATTTGTTAATCCATTCATGGGTCGAGGGGACTTGGGCTGTTTTCATGTCTGGGCTATTATGAATTGGGCTGCAATAAACACTCTGGTACAAATGTCTTTGTTATAAAATAATTTTTGATCATCTGGGTATATACCTAGTAGAGGAATTGCAAGATCGAATGGTAGGTCTACTTATAGTTCCTTGAGTGTTCTCCAAACTTCTTTCCAAAAAGGTCAAATTAGCTTGCATTCCTATGAGCAATGTAGAAGAATTCCCTTCTCTCCACATCCTCACCAACATCTGTAGTTTTGGGATTTTGCAATGTGGGATAATCTTACTGGAGTTAGATGATATTACAAAGTAGTTTTGATCTTCATTTCTCTGATGATTAAGGATGATGAGCATTTTTTCATGTGTTTGTAGGCCATGCACCTGTCTTCATCAGAGAAATTTCTGTTCAAGTCCCTTGCCCACATAGAAATGGGGTTATTTATTATTTTCTTATTGATTAGTTTGAGTTCTCTGTAGGTTCTAGTTATCAGACCTTTGTTGGAAGCATAACCTGCAAAAATCTTTTCCCATTCTGAAGGTTGTCTGTTTGTTTTACTTACTGTGCTCTTGGTTGTACAAAAGCTTTTTAGTTTGATCAGATCCTAGTAATGTAGTTTTGGTGTTACTTCAATTGCCTGAGGGGGGGGGGGCGGTCCTCCTCATAAAGTATTCTCCCAGGCAGATTTCTTCAGGTGTTTTCCCTGCACTCTCTTCTAATATTTTTGTCTTAAGTTTAAATCTTGTATCCAGTGAGAATCAATTTTTGATAATGGTGAAAGGTGGAGGTCCAGTTGCAGTTTTCTACAGGTTGCAATCCATCTCACACAGCACCATTTGTTAAACAGGGAGTCTTTCCCCCACTGAATATTCTTGATAGGCTTGTTGAAGATCAAATGGTGATAAGTAGCAGGGTTCTCTATTCTGTTCCATAAATTTACTGCTCTGTTTTTGTGCCAGTACCATGCTGTTTTGATCACTATAGATTTAAAGTATAGCCTGAAGTCTGGTAATGTGGTACCTCCTGATTTGTTCTTATTTATGAGTAATTTATTTGCTATTTGAGGTTTTTTCTGATTCCATAAAAAACAAAGTACTATTTTTTCAAGGTTTTTAAAGTATGACGATGGTGCTTTAATAGGGATTGCATTAAATTTGTAAATTGCTTTGGGTAGTATGGACATTTTAACAATGTTGATTCTTCCCAGCCATGAACATGGTGTTTTTCCATTTGTCAACATCTTTAGCTATTTCTTTTCTCTGAGTTTCATCATTCTCTTTATAGAGGTCTTTCATGTCCTTTGTTAGGTAAAATCCCAAATATTTCATCTCCTTTGACACTATTGTAAAAGGAATAGAGTCCTTGAATGTTTTTACAGCTTAACTATTGTTGGTGTATGTAAAAGTTACTGACTTGTAAATATTGATTTTGTATCCTGAGACGTTGCTGTATTCCTTGATCACCTCTAAGAGTTTTGAAGTTGAGTCCCTGGGATTTTCCAGCTATAGGATCATATCATCAGTGAAGAGTGAGAGTTTGACCTCTTCTGACCCTATTTGGATACACTTAATCACCTTCTCTTGACTGATTGCGATGGCTAAGACTTCCATTACTATCTTGAATAGCAGTGGAGACAGTGGGCATCCTTGCCTCATTCCTGATCTGAGTGGAAATGTTTTCAATTTTATACCATTCAATATGATATTGGCTGTGGGTTTGCTATAAATGGCCTCTATTAGTTTAAGAAATGTCCCATCTATGCCTATTTTCTTAAGAATTCTGATCATGAAAGGATGCTGGACATTATCAAAGGCTTTTTCTGCATCAATTAAGAGAATCATATGGTCTTATTTTATTTTATTTCATTTTATTTTTTTGCAGTTTTTGGCAGGGACTGGGTTTAAACCCACCACCTCCAGCATATGGGGCTGGCACGCTACTCCTTGGAGCCACAAAGGAGTAGGTCTTTGTTTTTTATTTTATTGATGTGATGTATTACATTTATAGATTTGTGTATGTTAAATCAAACCTGTAACCCTGGAATAAAATCAACTTGATCATGGTGTATAATTTTTTTGACATGTTGTTGAATTCTATTTGCTAAGATCTTATTGAATATTTTTGCATATTTTCATAATGAATTTTTGCATTATCATTCAGTAATGATACAGGTCTATAATTTTCTTTCTTTGTTGGATCCTTTCCTGGTTTGGGGATCAGGGTGATATTTGCTTCATAGAATGTCTTGGGAAGTATTCCTTTTTCTGTGCTTTGGAAAACATTGTATAATATAGGTACTAGTTCCTCTTGAAAGGTTTGATAGAATTCAGATGTGAAGCCATCTAGTCCTGGACTTTTCTTTCTAGGGAGGTTTCGTATTGTTGATGCTTTTTCGGTGCTTGATATAGATCTATTCAAGGTTTCTAATTCTTTCTGGTTGAGTCTAGGAAGGTGGTGTGCTTCCAGGTATTGGTCCATTTCCTTCAGATTTTCATGTTTCTGGAAATAGAGATTTTTGTAGCAATAATTGAGGATTTTTTTAATTTCTGAAGAGTCTGTTGTTATTTCTCCTTTATCGTTTCTGATAGATGATACTAAAGATTTTTACTTTTCGGTTTCTGGTTAGGTTGGCCAAAGATTTATTAATTTCGTTAATCTTTTCAAGAAACCAACTTTTAAGTTTGTTGAACTTTTTGTTTTCAATTTCATTTAATTCTGCCCTAATTTTGGCTATTTCTTTTCTTCTGCTGGGTTTGGCGTTGCACTGTCCTTCCTTTCCAGTTGCTTGAGATGATCCATTAAGTTGTTGGCTTCCTCTCTTTCTGTTTTCTAGAAGAAGGCTTCCAATGCTAATTCCCTCTTAGGACTGCCTTTGCAGTATCTCACAGGTATTTTTTTTAATTCTTTTTTTATTGCCTTTATTATTAAATCATAGCTGTGTACGATAGTCCAATCAAGGGGTACAATGTGCTGGTTTCATATACAATCTGAATTATTTTCATGAAACTGATTAAAATAACCTTCCTGGCATTTTCTCAGTTATTATATGAAGACATTTGTATTCTGCTTTTAGTAAGGTTCACCTGTACCCTTCTAAAATGCACCATAGGTGTGGCCCTTACCCCCCCTCCCCTCCCTTGCCCCTTTCCCCATATTCTTGTGCTATAGTTGGGTTATACCCTTCATATGAAAGCTATAAATTAGCTTCAGAGTAGGACTGAGTACATTGGATACTTTTTCTTCCATTCTTGAGATACTTTGCTAAGAAGAATATGTTCCAGCTCCATCTATGTAAATATGAAAGAGGTAAAGTCTCCATCTTTCTTTAAGGCTGCGTAATATTCCATGGTATACATGTACCACAATTTATTAATCCATTTGTGGATCGATGGGCACTTGGGTTTGTTCCATGACTTAGCAATTATGAATTGGGTTACAATAAACATTCTGGTACAGATGTCTTTGTTATAATGTGATTTTTGGACTTCTGGGTATATACATAGTAAAGGAATTATAGGATCGAATGGCAGGTCTATTTTAAGATCTCTAAGTATTCTCCAAACATCCTTCCAAAATGATTGTATTAGTGTGCATTCCCACCAGCAATGTAGAAGTGTTCCCTTTTCTCTACATCCA
>CAUYRH010010513.1:0-41953 GCA_963574655.1 Perodicticus potto
TTAAGGGAGCCACCAACTCATCAACTTTCTTCTTTTGTGTTGATTTGTAGTTAAAGGCGAAACTTACTAAATGCAGTATACAAATGTCTTCATACAATAACTAAGAAAATGCCATGAAGACTATGTTAAACAGTATGATGAAAACATTTCAGATTGTATATGAAACCTGCACATTGTACCCCTTGATTGCACTAAGGTACGCAGCTATGATTTGATAAAAAAAAAATAAAAAAAAAAAGCCGCTCCCTACAGAGCTGAGGGACATTGAGGGGAGAAAGGGAGGGTGCAGGCCCCGCCTCTCTGAGTACTTCTATGTGGATAGATCTGGCCTTTAATTACGTTAGTGCCTTGTGGGCTCAAAATATAAAAATTAAATCACACACCACCTTAAAATGAGCTTGATGTGAGAAAGTAGTTTCAACATCCAAACATAGGGAGAAGCTAAAAAGGAACAGGGGATAGATTTGCCTTTATACAACTTTAAAATTGTGTTTTAACACTACGAACCAAATGAAAACTAAATGACAACCCATGAAAAGAATTGGAATATTATTGTGTATAACAAAGGACACATGATTACACACTCACAATCTTTTCAGCTCTAGAAAACTGTAAGTACCAGCAGAAATGTAGGCAAATGACATAAAAGATATATATGTGTCATATATAATTAGAAATGGCCATCAAGTTAGAGGACAGCAAAGACCAATTCAACAGTAAGCAGAAAACAAGATGAGATGTAATTCTTTTTTTTCTTCTTTTTGAGACACAGTCTCACTATGGACAGATGTGCCATCACAGCTCACAACAACCTCAAACTGTTGGGCTTAAGTGATTCTCTTGCCTCAGCCTCCCAAGTAGCTGGGACTACAGGCACCCGCCACAATGCCCAGGTACTTTTTGGTTGCAGTTGTTATTGTTTGGCAGGTCTGGGCTGGATTTGAACCTGCCAGCTTGAGTGTATGTGGCTGGCGCCCTAGCTGCTGAGCTACAGGCGCTGAGCTGAGATGTAATTCTTGATTGATCAATTTGGCAAAGATTAAGAAGAAAGGTAATTTACAGTGTTGACGAGATTGTGAGAGAATGAACAACTTTGTAGTAAGACAGTTGAAAAGTAGATTACAAAAATAATTGTAAAGTATTTTTCTTTTAAAAAAATACATGCATATGTGTTTGGAATAAAAAACATAGACAGAAGTATGTAATTTTAATTTATATTTTATGTATTTTAATGTTTAATGAATTTTTCAAAATTTTCATAGGACATTGTACTATTTTTCTAAAAAGAAAATTATTTAAAGGATATGAGATAAGAATCTAAAGGCTTCACAAGTGTAGATTTCCTCATACTTTCTTCAAAAATCTCCTTTTCATGAAATTCTAATTAAACATTGTTTCCTGAGGATGTCATCAGTAAAAGTAGCTATTTTAAATATTTCTGCTTGAATTATTTTTAATTTAGTTATAATGTAACAGAGATATTTTCTTTGTTTCCAATGCACACATACATGATTTTAGCTATAATGGGAATTCATTAGGCTTGGAATGCGGGGCTGATGACCATTTATAACACTGTCCCTTTGGAAAAATGTGTTCTGACCTCTAAAGAATGAATTTAAAAAGGAACTTTGGGGATACAACCTCTTGGTATGTAGCTTGTACTTTTAGATCTTGTGATTTGTATTCTGATCACTTATTCTTTAAAATTCCATAGGGGATTTATTTCAAAGTGAGGCTGGATCCTGCTCTGGAAAGAGAGGTATACACGCTATTAGGCAGATGGGATCATGTCTCCATACTTCCAAGAGTATCCAGTAAGGACGCACAGACCACAGAAGAACAAAATAGAGAAGAGTCTTGGTCTGGAAGAAGGTAGGGCATCAAGTTGCCGCAGAGGATTGAGCTCCATGCTGACCAACTGCATTCCAGCACATTCCAGCACTGGTGAGGCACAGCATTGTCTTCCTGGCCCCCTTTTGGAGTAAGGCATGCAGATTGCATTTCACTTCCCTGGGAGCTAAGTCTGCAGTTCTTCCTTAGTCCTGTGTTTGGTTTCTCCCCTCTCACACACCTGGTGAGGTATTGAGGTCCTGCTCCAGGGAGGGGCTCTTTCCTGTGCTCCTCCCAGGATTAGTTAGCTTTTCAGTCAAGTGCCCTCAACTCTGAAGTTCCTTCTCCCTGTCGGAGCACTGGGAGAAATGCTCTTATTAATTTGTTCTTCCTAAAAAATCCATCATTAGAATCAAGTAAGTAATAAAATTAAAATTTCCTGGTGCTTCACAGTTTACTAAGCTCTCAATTTACCCATGTTTTATGATAATGGAGGGGTTGACCTTGTCCCCTTTCTAGAACTAAACAATAAAAACTTCTATGTTTTTCAGTTCTCTTTCCAAGGGACATGTGCTTTTGATGCAGAGGATTCTTGCATAGAATCAAGAATTTGATTCCCGGGGGAGGGGAGAACATGGTGGGCATTCTGCTCATCTCTGGAAGGTCAGGAAGGCTGTCATTATGTGGGGACCTTGAGCAGGGTTTCCTTAAACCGTGAAGCTTGGACCACCTAGAGCAGAATCACCCTAGGAACTTGTTTTAAAAAGCAAATTCCTGAGCCCCACCCCAGAATTTTACTTCTTAGGGAGTGAGCCCAAGGATCTGCATTTTTAATGAGAGCCTTGGGAAATTCTTAATACACTCCAGTCTGGGGCTGGATGCCAAGTCTGGTTCTCTTTCTACCACGTGGGCTGCCTCTCCTCATTGCGTGCCTTAGCAAAATGCTTTTTCCCTGTCTTCACTGGGGTGGGCTACAGAAACCCAGCCAACTCTTCACGTGCACACGTTCATGTTTTTTTCATTCTGAAGCTGTGTTTTGAGCATCTGTTATATTCTAGATATTTATTGGAAAATATTAAGAGATCCAAAGATGACACCCTAAGCTACCTTTGGCCCAGTAGCTGTAGTAGAGAAGCATACACTATTTTTTATAGGTTCCCTGCCTTTTCCATTTCTTGGGCTGGGGGCTGTGTGTGGCAGGAAACTCTTTCCTGTGCAATCGCTCACTGAGTAAGCAGGACTCTTATGAGTCCCCTGTCTCTCTGGCAGGACAACTGTTAGGGTCACACCCACCTTGTGTTTTGGCAGCAGTGGTGGCAGCTGGCACAAGCACTGAGTGATTGATGGATGGTGAGCTGTCGTGTGGCTTGTTTGGACTTGTTTTTCTGCTTGGGTTCAGGCATTCTGTGTTTAGATTTAATTTTTCAACATCCCAATAGTGGCTGTTACTATCCCCAGGCAGAGACTGGTAATGAACATTCCTTCCTTCCTTCCCTCGTCTACCAACCCAACCTTCTTCCTCCTCAGACTGGGCTGCTCTAGAGGTCTGGATGCTTTTCTGGTTTGAGCTATCTGCACTTGCTGAGCAAATGATGGCAGCAGTTGGGAAAAAAGATCTTCAAGTGAATTATTTGGTTAATAGACCTTTCTTGTAACATTGTACTATTTTGGAAAGAAACCGTTGCCTTGGCCCAATGTCTTGCCAATGCTAACTGAAGGTGGGTGGGGTGGGATGGGGCGGGGCTGCGTCCTACTCTTACCTACCTGGATAGTTTAGACATTTTTGTGGTTTGTATTCTTTTGCTTCTAAAAATATGAGGAGTTCGAATGGATTTTCCTCCAATGAGCTATTTTGTGTTTTATAAATAGTCTCAGCTTTCTGCTGTTTCTGCCCATAGGTTAAACCCTGTGGGCTCATCTGTCTCACTTTGCAGTTCTCCCAGGGTGGGTGGGGGTGCCAGCATCCCCCTGTGTGAGTCTCCTTCATTTTTCTTCCAGGGGTCTTTGGTTCTTTCTTCCCCACTGCTAATTAGAATGGAAGATTAAATGTAGACGGAGGAAGCCCTGACCCGGGGGCACCCTGCTGCAGGAGTGCTGCAGAGCCTCACCTTCCCTTTATGTTCTCTTCTGAGTGCTCAACCCATGGGATTTGCTCTCCCTGCCAATTGGAACCATGTTAGCAATTAAAATTTCATAGGCTGTTGTATAAAATGCTGCGATTCAAGTCCAAAAACACAGCATCTGCTGTGATTCTTTTGTCTCCTCATATGGTTACCCTTTCCAAAAGAAGACAGCATGTTGTTTCCCATATTTTGTCCTTAAGGAAGACTTTTTGCTTATTTCATGAGATACCCCATTGTCTTTGCTAAGTTTACAAATTATATTTTTATCAACAACTATCCTTACTTTGCTAATTACAGATCTACAAATGGCGGTTAGTTTCAGGATAAATGTCCACACATTTTCAGAGCTCACTCCTTTCCACGCCTCTTCTCCCCAATAAATTCTGAGAAATAATGAAACCTTTCTTCAGTTTCTTACCCAGATCTTTGAACATCTAGAACTACTTATTACCTCGTCCCTTTGATTTATAAGTGTTCAGGCTGCCCAACTACTGCTTTTTGTGTTATTTTCTATCAGCTCTGTTTTTAGAGTCTTTCAAGTAATGCCATGGCATCCAATTGCTTTTATATAGAAAAATACTTTATCAGGAAGCCACAGTTACTAGCTAAGCTTGCACATTAGAATCCAGGGTGGAGTCTATAAAAAATTGAAGTGCCCAAGTATCTTTTTCAACCTTACCCCTAAGAAATTTGATTCAGTAGGTTTGGGGTGGGGATATGGGCATCTGTGTGTAAAAGCTCCAGAAATTAATTCTAATCCTAGTTAAGAGCCACATTCCGAAGTGAGTCCCAGATCTGCAGTGTCCAGACCCTTCCTCCCCCCTTACTGGTTCCAGGCGGCCCCTGAGCCCTAGTTTATGAACACTGACCTGGGCTCTGACTTCTATAACTTCTCCTCATTGGAGAGGGTCTATTTGAGCCGGGGCTTGGACAGGCGGGAAGGATTAAGGGGCAAACATGGAAGGAGGGCTTTCTAGGTGGAGAGAAGAACAGGATAAAGCAGAAGGCTGTTGGAAGTACAAGGATGACACAGCTGAGTTAGAACCTAGTGCAGGATGGCTGAGAGAGAGTACTGGGAGTCCATATTGCATGTGGATCAGGGCCTTGGATGCTGGACCTCACATGTACTTCGTGTAGGGAGAGAGGTAGAGGCCAGCCCTAAGGCATTGCCCAGTAATAGGCTGTAAATAAAGCCTCTGTAATGTCACCTCTGTACATAAAGCCAAGTCTTATCTTTCTTCTCTTCATTATTTCTAGGACAGATTATTTAGAACCCAGAGCTCTTTTGAAATAATTAAGAATGCACTTTGCTTTTCATGCTTTTTCCTAGAGGAATTGTAATAATGATGGCTTGTTCTACGCATTTTGCCCAGAGGCCTGGGAACTGCTCAGGGGATACACTAGTTATTTCTGCACATCACACCAGAATCCTCTTTGCCATCCACAGTAGGAAACTGCAGGAGGTGCTCCCTATGAATGACGAGGCTTCTGCCAATACCTACTTTATTTCATTTTTGCTGAGCTTTGTAGCTTTCCTTACAAGATGAGGAAGGATAGGGTAAGAAAAGAAGAACTTGTTTATATTTGTACATGCATTATATCCGTATTCTGTATCCAAGAACACTGAGACTTAAGTGAGGTTAAGTAACTTGCCTGAGGTCACAAAATAGTCAATGGTGGAACTGGGGTGGAAAACTGAGTCTTCTGGCCCCAAACCCATTCTTGTTCCATTACGCCACCTCTTCCTACCTTGGCAGAAGTTCTGCCAGGGGATGTTCAGGCTTTCCTGGTAAAGATAGATCTCATTGCATTTTTAATCAGACACTGGTCTAATGGCATGTCTGGGCTTATTGCAGGATTTGGGGCAGATTTAAGGCAACGTGTGTGCAGGTGGTTTCTGGGAGATTGATAATGAGGCTGAAGTTGGGATGGTTGCAAGACCAATTTGGCCGCTTTGCAGTTTTGCCCAAGACTGTAGAAGTACCCAGGGAGATGTTGCCTCAAGTTCAGATAGTAACACCCCTTTGGAGTTAATAGCATTTGCGTTCTCCAGTTCATTGTTGTCCTTCTGCTTGGCAGAGGAGAAATAAACAGATGCATCTCTGTAGGTGCTTTTGAGTTGTTTAGGTAATATTTTTGTAGGGTGTTTCTGGCTGGAATTTCCCTTTCTTAGCAATCCTGGGAACATGGAAGTGATGGAAGAGCTCTGACATTGTTGTTCAGTCTATCAGGTACTGTGGGACAATCTCCTGATAAATCTTTAAGCCACTTAAGGGTAATATCCATGAGGGCAGCATCTATTCTCTCTAACTCTAGGATCTAGTAGGGTGCCTACACAGAGCAAGTGGTTTGTAGTTGTCTGTTGAATAAACACAAGTGTTCTGGTCTCACATGGGCTTTTCTTCAATTCATGGTTCTACATCTAGGAGATCTCCCCTGTGCTCTCTAGACAGTATGAAGAAGAACGAAAACCATTAGTTTTCTTTTACCACGAAGTCACTGTATGGTTCTTTTGTTTCTTTTGGTTTTCTAACCAACTGTCCTTATTGTATCCTTGCATTTTAATCAGGTTATAGAGAGGAATGAGGTGAAAAGGGAAGAGAGGCTAACAGCACTCTTTGATGACTGAGAAAACAAAATCATAGTGTCCATTTGCCCTGAAGGTCATCCCTGGCCAGGCCAGGACACCCTTGGTTGGAAGGGCCAGGGCAGGGACAGACAGGGACAGAAGCTCCACATGAGGGGAGGGCTGCAAAGCAGGCAGAGGAAGACAGGGCTCATGTCTTAAACGTCATCTCATCCATAGCAGAGGCCAAGCAGGTAGGTGAGTGTGGAGCAGTGGTTGGGATGGAATATATTCGTTATGTTTCATTCCATAAAGCCTTCTAATTACCCATTCCAGGTGTTTGAAATATCTAGGGTGGGGATAAGGAGCTGGGAGAATCAGAGTGTTTATTGTTATTCAGACCTGGAAAATGTCAGGGTGGTGGAAAGAGGTCAGATTCTTTGAGCTGCTTGGTGTGGTTGGGCTCCGAGAGACTATGTGGTAGTGGAATTAGTTAAACTGAGACATAACTTAGCATCTCAACTGGTTTATCTGAATATGAAATGGCATTTTTACAAAGTGCTCCCTTCCCACGATATAAGATCGGGGCTATTCTTTTTATTGCCTTGAGGATACTGAGATGCTTAGTCTCGTCTTAAGCGAGTTGCTTTTATTTGGATTCTTTTCCTGTAATGCTTGCGATAAAGGTCTGGGGTTGTGGGGTTTTGAGGTGGGGATGATCAAGAAAATTCCTTCTCACTGAATTATCAGAGTAAGCCAAAGAAATCAGATATCTTTAAGAATTAAGTCGTTAACTAAGAAAAAAACAACCCAAGCATAGCAAAGCAAGGAAAAACAATCCCAAACCCACACATCTTAAGACACTTACACACTGTGGAAGGGAATTTCAAAAGGCTAAACTGTACCTTAAAAATTTTACATTGGTACTTGATTCCACTCTCCATCAAGTTTGCCAAGTGTTGTTTATGCTGTTCTTCAAATATCCAGTGCTGGGGAATTCACTATCTTTATTTTATCTAAAAGTAGGTCTGGCTGTGAGATGAAATTTTATTCAATTAAACAACATTTGACTGTCTCCTTGGATTTTCCTCACACGTTTACCACTGGGATCATCAAATTTCTCTTACATATGACAGTTCTTTGAGTAATATGTGTGTGACCCGTATAATTTATAGGTCTGTATCCTGCTGTTTTCATTTAAAATTATGTTGTGAGCATTTTCCTATGTCACTATATGCCTCAAAAATATGATTTGTAATAGCTGCCAAGAATTCTATGTGCTTATGTTAGTTATCTTTCTCTTGTTGAACATTTGTGTTCTTTATAGTTTTAAAAATGATAGTGTTACAACAGCAAACTCAAAACTCTGATTTCATCTCTCATATCCTTAGACTAGCCTAGATGTGAGACAACTGGATCAAAGTGTATGAATGTTTTTAAGGATGTTGATACATATTATGTTTTAGATTATGTTCCAAGGAAATAGACTTTGAGACAGAGGTTCGTGTGTAGGAATTTTATTAAGGAGTGTCCTCAATACCCTTGAAAGAGTGAGGGAAAGGGTTGGACGAAGGAAGAAGCTGAACCATAATATAATGTATTGTAACAGTGGCCCCAGCTGATCCTGGGGTTCTCTGGAGTTTTCAGGTCCCTTGAGAGTTGTCCCAAACTAACTCAAGGACACTGAGCCTTTGTGCTCATGCATTGACCACCCATAGGATGCACGTTGTCTCCAGGGTGAGGTTATGACCTTAAGTGAGGAATCTCCCTCTAGTCAAGGGCAATTCCTGGAGGGACCCAGCTGCTACCTTTTGGCAGCTAACACTCCTGCCAGCTGGGGGAATTGAGTCTTGAGAACTAAAGGGGAGAAGCTGGTCTTGCATCACAGCAAATACTACAGTTACCCCACGCACCTCTTGGATCCAATTGTTTCTTATATGGGAAATTCTATATGGGAACAGCTCCTCTAGAATTCTGGTTTGCCTCTTTTCCTAGGGAAATGTAGAAGAGGAAGTTTAATGGGATAAATTATAGTTCTCAGGATATTTGGCTGTTCTCAGGGATTCAACAAACACTCATCAAATTCTTCTTTTATAACCCATTATATATATTTTCCTCTCCCCTGGCTGACAGCTCTGCCCCAGATGGCTTACCTGGTGAGTGACACAAACCTTCATCCTTGAAGGATCTGAGCTTGTGGCCATAATGCCCTCTTGAACCATAACCACTACTTTTATCCATTTACTCTTAGAACTAATTAAGGTATTGGCCAGAGGTCCTTCTGGGAGCTAGACACAGTTTTCTCTGTCCCTCTTGTGTAACCGCAGCTCATCCTTCTCCTGACCAGTTACCACTGCCAGGATGGCAATGCTTTTTTTTGCCTGTTGACTTCTTGGCACAAGAAACATTCAAGTGCCTGGGCAACAGCTGTAGCTTAAAGTATAATGGGATTATTGCAGGGTCCCTGATGTAAGTGTTTCTGTTCTTGGAACCAGAATCTGTAGAGCTGCAGAGCCCAGAGCTGTGGGGCTGAAAGGTGTACATCCCTTTGCCAGGTCACCAGGAAGGTCACTGGGCACGATGGCTAGTGGGATTGCCCCTTATTCTCCCCTAAACCATGTAGTCTATCGAGGGGACAAAGTACAATATAACAGTCACTTATTCAGAGTGTCTACTGTGTCCTGTAGGATGGCACCATCCCTAAGTGTCATCTCTACTATGGTGCTTCTGCACTACCTTCAAAGGGGCGTTCCTTTCCCCTATAGAGTCAGCTGCTTCTGGGTAGTCCAGAAAGTGATGTGTCCAGTGCATTCCTTGGTCATGCTCTCACTACTGTCCCTCCTCTGTTCCAACGTGAGTTTCTAGGTAGAGTGTGATGTGGGCTTCTATGTGAGTGACTTGACCAACGCGAGGTAAGCACTCAGGTAGTGGTGGGCTGAGGATCTGTGGGCAGGAAGCGAAAACCTTTATCCCAAGTACATGCAGATTTCCTTCAAGACAGTTTGCTGGGAGGTCATTGTGATTAATGTGCCTCCAAGGGGCTGGGTGGACTCTTTGAAGAATGGTCATACATCAGAGGCTTGGCAGTGATTTCTGTTATAGTCTGTTTCTGATATTCTGGACATTCGTAGCAGCAGAAACTAGATCTGCTTTTCTGTAAGCTGAGTTCATGCATAGTCTTCCTGCCAACCACTACAGTTACTCTGTTCCCACCTGCTGTGCCAGTGCTGGGGTGGTTGATGAGAAAGACCCTCTGACATCAGCTGGCCAGATCATCCTGCCTGCTCGTCTGTATGCTGCCCCTCCCCAGGCAGGAGCTCTTCAGTGGTATTAACGTGGAGTGCACAGGTCTTCAGGAAGTTTTAACACTTCATGCCCAGCTCCATACTCCCCTTCCCCAGACCTTCTTATCCCTCAGCTTTTATCCTTTCTCCTTTCAGGCCATGAACCAGCCAGCCAACCCACTTACCATTATCCAGGAGTCCACTTATATTTTACTCTGACCCACTTTCTATACAAAGTGGGTAGCCAGGTTCATCACCTGAAGTCCGTTGGGAGGATGTCCCACTCTGGTGTCTTTCAGAGTCACTCCTGAGTGGGACTGAGAACTCTAAAGTCCTTTTCTTGTTTGGCATCCTTATATCAAACTGACTCATTTGTGAACATTTGTTGTTCTCTATCAACTGAACCTAAGGAGTCAACATGCAGCGACAGGTGGCGTAACAGTGATGAAAGACATGAAGATTTGGGTCACCAGCTCATGAAATTTACTCCCCTCCAGTGTCACTGAGATATAATTGACAAATAAAACTATATGCAGTAGAATCTCCATAGGTGACCACCTCCTTATGTTAACTACCTCTGGGCCACATGCATTCAAAGGAATTTCCTTATGTTGACCACCTCCAGGTGTTGACCAGTTTGTTACATTCTCTTGAGTGGTCAACTTGCAGAGGTTCTACTATATATTTAAAGTATATGACATGATGATTTAATGTATGTATATTCTGTGAATGATTACCACAATCAAATTGGTTAACACACCCACTACCTCACACAGTTACTATTTTTGCTTTTGTGGTGAAAACACTTGAGATTGAATCTCAGCGAATTTCAAGTATACTATTCTTTATTAATTAAAGAATGGCACTCTGGCTTTTACTTACCGTGGGCCATTGTTATCTCCTAGTTTCCAGCTGCACATTAGATCCCCAGAATATTGGTCTTACGGCTGCAAGTTCATATAAACTTTACCCCATTTCCTCCAACTTCCAGCCCCTGGCAGCCATCATTCTATTTTCTGTTTCTGAGTTTGACTTTTTTGAATTCCACATGTAAGTGAAATAAATACTGATAAATATTATATAGCATTTGTCTTTGTCTGGCTTATTTCACTGAACATAATGCTCTCCAGATTCATCCATGTTGTCAGAAATGGCAGGATTTCCTTCTTTGTTACGGCTGAATGGTATTTCATCACATATATATTTCTTCAGTTGTCAGTAGAGAAGCAGAGAGTCATTTCTGTATCTTGGTTATTCTGACTCATGCTGCAGCGAATGTGGAACTGCAGCTATCTCTTCAACATAGTAAATTTATTTCCTTTGGATAAATACTGGGATTACTGGTAGTTATACTTTTAGTTTTTTGAGGAAACACCATACTGTTTTTCATAATGGCTGTTTTAATTTACATGCCCACCAAGAGTGCACAAAAGTTCCCATTCCCCCATATCCTCTTTGGAAAAAATGTCTGCTCAGATCCTTAGTCATTTTAAAATTGGATTATTTGGAGGCTTTTTGCTATTGAGTTGTGTAACTTTCTTATGTATTTTGGAAACTAATCCCTTGTCAGACACATGATTCATCTATATATTTTCTCATTCCACAAGTGCATTTTCTTTCTTTCTTTTTTTTTTTTAAGGCAAGTAGGAAACAAAGTTTATTGAAGAAGAGGAAGATAGGTTTACAGAGTAAGAAAGTTTATCAAGCAGGATATGTTTGCCATAGACAGTGAATGGGGCATTTTCATTTTGTTGATTGTTTTCTTTGTTTTCCAGAAGATTTATATTTTGATATAGTCCCACCTGTTTACTTTTGCTTTTGTTGCTTGTGTTTTTGATGTCATATGCAAAAAGTCATTGTGAAGACCAATGTCAAGGAGGTTTCTCCTTATGTTTTCTTCTAGGAGTTTTATGATATTCATGTCTTTAATTCATGTTGAGTTAATTTTTGTGAGCACTATAAAATAGATTAATTTCATTCTTTTGCCTGTAGATATCCAGTTTTCAAAACATTATTTAAGATTCCACAATGAGAAAAGGATAGTTTATTTTGACTCGTGAAAAGGATAGTTTATCCTTTCCTCATTGTGGAATCTTAGTACCCTTGTCAAAATATTAGTTTACCCTGTATGTGTTGTTTTATTTGTGGGCTCTTCACTCTGTTCCATTTGCTTGTGCGTCTGTTTCTATGCCAGTACCATATTGTTTTGATTATTATAGACTTTTAATATGGTTTGAAATCAGGACGTGATACCTCCAGCTTTGTTCTTTTTTCTTAAGATGGCTTTGGCTACTTGGGGTTTTTTTGTGGTTCCATATAAATTTTAGGATTGTTTTTCCTATTTCTATGAAGAATGCTATTTAAATATCAATAGAAATTGTATTGAATCTATGGATTACTTTGGGTAGTATGGTGTTTTAATATTTTTTCTAATTTATGACCATGGAATATATTTCCATTTATTTGTACCATTCAATTTCTTTTATCCATGTCTTACAGTTTTCAACATATAGATCTTCCATCTCCTTGGTTAAATTTATTTCTAAATGTTTAATTTTTTTTAAATTTCAGATTAATGTGAGGGTACAAACAACTAGGTTACAATATTTGCATTTGTTAGGTAGAGTCCCTCTTATAGTTGTGTCCTGCACCCCAAAAGTGAGCCATATGCCCTTATACATTGTGCCATTAAGTGGGAACACACCAATCCCCCTCCCTCCTTCAGTGATTTATTTTTTGATGGTATTGTAAATGGGCTTGTTTCCTTTATTTCTTTTTTAGATAGTTTGTTGTTAGTGTATGGAAACACAACTAATATGTTTATGTTGATTTTTCAGAGTGTCCCAGAAGTCTCCTATAAGGTTGTCATACATAGGGAAAATGGGAAATTGTAGTTAAGGGTACCTTTACTTACAAACTATTCATTACAAACTTTTACAAAATACTTACAAAATATTCTCTATGTGTTGGCTACCTCTTTGTAAAATTTATAAGAAAGGCCAGGTAATCAGGAAGAATAACTCTGCTATGTTACAGCAGTATGTAAGGAGATCTGAAAACTGGGCACTCTATTTTTGCAATCAGTTCAGCCTACAGAGGACAGTCGTCACTGAGCTTCTTGCTGCTGTTGCTGTGCTCTCAGCGCATCTCTCCTCTCATCACCCTGGTGAACACAATATTTCATGGCACTCTGGCTTTTCTATTTTACTTACCGTGGGCCATTGTTATCTCCTAGTTTCCAACAGCCATCCTAGTGGAATTTTTTTTTAATTTTTGATTAATTTGAGGGTGCAAATGATTAAGTAACATTGTTTGCATTTCTGAGGTAAGGTTCAAGTTATAGTTGAGCCCTTCATCCAAAGGGCATGCTGTGTACCCTTCCGTTGTTCACCTTAGGTGAGAGTTTACCAGTCTTCCTCCTGCCTCTCTTATTCCCCCCCCGCACTTGATTATATTGGTGTTTTTCTCTCATGTGGGCATGTAGTTGTTTTTCTAGTGGTTTCATATTACTATTGAGTACATTAGATACTTGCTTTTCCAGTCTTGTGATACTTTACTAAGAAGATGTGTTTTAACTGCATCCTGGCAAATATAAAAGCTGTAAAGTCTCCATCTTTTTAATGGCTAAATAGTACTCCATGGTATACATATACCACAGTTTGGTGATCTATTTACTTGGGTTGCTTCCACATCTTGACGATTGTGAATTGAGCTGCAATTAACATTCTATACTGCAGATGTCCTTGTGATAAAGATTTTTTTCTTCTGGGTAGACATCAAGTATTAAGATTGTGAAATCAAATGGAAGGTCTGCTTTTAGCTCTTTGAGAAGTCTCTATACTTCTTCCCATAGAGGTTGTATGAGTTTGCAAACCCATCAGCAGTGTAAAAGTGTCCCCTTCTCTCCACATCCACATCAGCATTTGCAGCTTTGGGATTTTGTAATGTGGGCTATTCCTATTAGTAGAATGTTAACACCATCTGCCAAGGAAGTGCTTTTCACAACAGTAATCTCTCCCTTAGTCAAAATTATATTCTTCCTATCCAGCCTCCTCAGCTCTAGTCCTATCTATAGTTTACCAATTCCTCCTGGCACATGTTGTCTGGGACCTGCAGCCCCTTTGGGATACGGTCTCTCTTCTCACAGCTGACCCTGCACTCTCCTGGCCAGGTTTGGGGGCAACTTGGCTCTCTTATTGATGGGAGGGTAGTTGCAGGATAAACCCCTGTGTTGTCTTCAAGTAGGGGAGGAAAACTAACCTTTAACAGGGGGGAGTGGGCCACCTCTGCAGGCTCATGTGGTTCCAGGGGGAATCTGGGCTTGCAAGATGTTTCTGCCTATTGACTCAGAATGTCCTCATCTAAAGTCTTGGGGCTCCACTCTTTCCTAACAATAGATTTACACAGCTGATTTTCTATGATTGAGAATTCAATTGTTTTTTGAGTTCTCCTCTACTTATAATCAAATCCTAGGCCTGACTCACAGCTAGTTCTGCCTTTCAGCTGTGCAAGGTGAGTCTATTTTTGGTACTATCCAGGAGGGCCTCTGGCCATCATAGTTTGACCTCACTTGGCAATTGATCAAGCCTTCCAGCTTTTCACTGTCTTTCCCAACACATTGACAATATCCAGTATCTGCAATCCTAGTTTCCCCTGAATGACTCAAATGTCGAAGATATCACATACTTTGATGCATTTCATTTCACTTACATCCCATCTCCCTAACCACCAGTAAGTGTGTTAATGCTCACAGCAGTGTAACATGTAAGGTCTATCCACACTCCACTTCTCACTAGTGATGGGGCCCTTACTGATGATAGCAGGTGATTCATCTCCCCAGTCCCATTTTAGACTGTGGACCACTCCCGACATCTGCTGCCTTACGTTGAATTTCCCAGGAAACGTGCTGAGATAGAGATTTGTTGGCAGGAAGATATCAGGGAGAGCTCTTGAAACCAACATCTTGGAGGGAGTAACAAACAATCATCCAACCAAACAACCAAGATTAGCTGGGGAAAAAGGCCAAATTTCCCAGTGCATTGCAGTAATAGCTTCAATTGATCTATGTGGATTCTGGAGCTGGGATGGCCAGTCAGAGTTCCAGAATAGGGCCTGAGAGGGCCCAATCATTAAAGACCAGTTGGCCTTTGGGGGAATAATCTTGGGTAAAGCAGCTGCTTTTAGTCAAAGCTAACTCCTGGGGAGAGACTCAGCTGTGACCTGCTGGCAGGGGAGGCAGGCAGAATAACAGCCCTACAAAATGTTCACATCCTAATCCCTGGAGTCTGTGGATATATGAGGCTAACAGCAAAGAAAAATTAAGGTTCCAGATGAAGTTAAGATGAGGAGGTTATATTGGATTATCCAGAGTCCTTGTAAGTGGAAGAGGAAGGCAGAAGAGAGAATCAGAGTGATGTGATGTGAGAAAATGTTGACTTTGAAGTTGGAGTGGGGCCATGAGTCAAGGAGTGCAGGCAGCCTCTACAAGCTGAAAAAGGAAAACAAACAAACAAAAACCCCACAACAAAACTCTCCAACATAAATAAAAACAGACAAGAAATAGATTCTTCCCTAAGTGTCCAGAAAGGAATGCATCTTGATTTTAGCCATATGAGACCCATTTCAGACTTCTGCTGCCCAGAATTATAAGATAACATGCATATTTAAAACACTTAAAATATTTGTCTAAAACATAAGCCACTAGCTTTGGGTAATAAGCTAGAGCAGCGACAGGAAACCAATGCAGCAGACTGTGCTCCTGCAGCTGGAGGATGGCTCCCTTGGTGCTGAAGTGAGGATGGAGATCTGATGGCCCCACAGATCACTGCGTGTTTCCATTGCCTTCCAGGAAGTGGTACCACTTTTTATACCTCTGCCTATAATATATAAATAATAGCATCAGCATCGTAAAAAATTATTTGGGTCTATAACTTTTTTGTTGGCCTTCCTAATTAGCAATATTTCAATGTTGAGCTCTATTCCAACAAGTTCTGATGAACTTTTGAGGTCAAATTCTCCATTCGGTGTTGGTTCCTCTTTCCTATCGCTCAGGCTATGACATTGGAACATGGAGATCTGAATTTATTATTGATGTTTTCGACTGATTTTTAGTTATTTCTTCATGTGGTTTACAGATCACCTTTCTATTTCATCTTTCTTACCAAACCTCTCATTCTTCATTGTTGCTCTCCGATTAGTTAAAGCTTCTGGACCAGTCCATTTGGTCTCTAGGCATTATGAGAGATGCTCTACTCTTAACAAGAGGATGTAAATTTAGTGTCTACAGTTGAGAACTGGAAATACAAAACTCATTTTGAATTCCATTTGTCCATCACTTCCAACTTTTCATTGGAAGAATCAATGAGCAAAACCTCTGGTTGTCCTGTTCCTTTTACATTTTTGTCTCTAGAGGATGTGTCTCCAGTTTCTTCTGTTGGTGATCTTAATTTTAGCATGAAGAGGGAAAGGAAATACATTTAATTTGAAGGACATCTATTGTGTTATAGGTGCCATTTCATTAAACTCCATAGCCAAGATTAGGGTAACCGTAATTATTCCTACTTTATACACAAGGAAAAGTTATGTCTGCTTGACTCTTTTCATTACACCCACTGGGCACATCTATCATTAAGGGACCAATAGTATTTTGCTGAATCATGATCACCTCCTCATCACCTCTGAAGGACAATGTATCTCCTGATATGGGGAGTCCCCTATCTTCAAACCTCTGCCAGGGGCCTGCAGGGGTAAATGATCTTTGTGACTCCTCTTCAATGGTCCACAGAGCTTTCCTGGTGATTTTACTTGGGAAGCCCACTCTAGGAAAAGGGTGTGGGCTTAACTTCTAAAGAATGAGGCTCAGACCAACTATGTGTTTCCAAGAAAGCAAAAGTTTTCTTTTTCTTTTCTATGCCAGATATTTTCATTTACTGTTTTCCTATCTCTGGTTTTGATTCTCCTTTACCTTCTCAAAAGTTTTACTCTGTCTTCCTGATTTATTAGTTTATCTACTACAGATATATTGACTTTTGCTCCTCTGTAATAAATCAGAGAGAAGAGAGGACAGAGGCCTTCCTCAACCCTTTCCTCTTTTCCTCTAGTAGGGTGACTGACTTCTCTCTTACATACCCCCGTACACACAGTCCTGGTGAAAATAATCAGGACACACCTTGGCAGGTTGCTGGGGTAGTTGCCCAGTGCCCACACTCTTTTCCTAGAGTGGGCTTCCCAAGTAAAATCACCATCCTTTTTAGCTCTAATTGCCACCATCCTTGGCTAATTTCTCTAGTGCAATAGCAAGGTACTTTTAGCTACACTGTCCACTCCAACCTTATATTGCCAAGGGAACCAATAAATAACTTTTCACTTTGCTCTTCTCTTACCCCATTCCTGGTACCTCCCTCCCTTAGGCCACGTACTGCTATTTGGAAATTCTTGGAAAATTGCTGCCAGCCAGCTAGCTCCTCCAAACAGCGATTGGTTTGTTGTCTATCCAGTAAATAGAAAACTTGGAAACATTTTAGAGAATTCTTCACCTTTTCTACCTTCCAGCCTCTGTAGCAAGGCCAAACTCGGATTCCACTCCAGAATCTGAACACAGGAAATAAGCTTAGGAACCACCTAGGTCTGTTGGTTCCTGGGCATTCTTGGGATTGGAGGGTTTCTGTCTCGCCAAAAATGCTCAGCTGGCTGCAGGCCTTGGAGGGCAAAGCAAGGACAGCTCTAAAGACAGAAGCAAAACTGTACCCTGTGTTCTGAGTCTGCCATTAAAACAAAACAGGAAAAGACACACATCTTTCAGGCTCCGAGTTAATTCTGTGTAAAGATGAAGCACTGGAAAGGCCACACATTCATGAAGGAACTTTCTCCATGAGCTGCCAAACTTCTTGTGGTTGCCTTTCTGTTGAAAAAGTTAAAGTTCATTCTTTGGGATATTTGGGTGGCCATTCAGCTCAATAATGTGGAGTCTTTGTTCTTTTTCTTTATGTTTGACCTCGTGGCCTTTACTCAAGACAGGGTAACTTTATTCTCTCGCTGAGATCATGTCATACCTGGTTTGCCAAAATGGAAGACACTTTTCTCTCTGGAAAAAGGCCGCAAGTTGTTTATGGGACACAAACAGTTAAGGAATCTGAAGGACTGACTTTATTCTATAATTTGTTTTAACCCCAACATATTCTCAATCGGTGTTTTTCTGAGAATAGCATGTTGTCCAATTCACCAAAGAAAACCTATTAGAGGATAATTTACCAGGGAAGATGACGATGTTTTAGTGCCAGCATGTTGGTTTTCTCCTGCTCAGAGGGCTTTCCGCTTCCACAAAGTTTTCAGCTGAGCCTTGGGAATCTGGAATGAAGTAGGACTGGCCCAAACCCTGCACAAGGCCCGATGAACGTTATCACCTGAGGCCTCTCATCGTCCCTTACAGGAGGCAGATCCCTGCGAGCCTTCTCCTAAGGTTGTTGCCAATTTCCAGGGATGACAAGACGATGGTAAGGAGGGCTTTGGCTGAGTCGTGAAGAGTGAAGGAAACAGCAGGGACCCCAGATGGACGCTTTCTGCAAATCTTTATCGGTGGGGGGCTTTCTTGGTGAAGTGAAGAGCAGCTTTTCTATGGTTGTACAGAGTCAGCAAAATAGATAATTCTCACCTGTCCTTACATCCCTAAATATTGTCACTCTCTTCAACCACGCTATGCGTCTAGGCTGCAAGTCTCTAAACTTCCGAGGGCTGGACCTTGGCAGGGACTGCAGATTGGCTGCAGACACTCACTATCATGGGAACTTAGCAAAAGGTAAAAGTAAGGAGATACAGGACACAGCAAGTTTTATTTAGTCTCTGTGTTTGATTAATGTGAGGTTGGGAGTTAAAGGGCAGAGGGACTTCGGTCAGCCTACATTCTTAAGAGAGGGACCCTGAAAATGTTTGCACATGGCATCCTTCATGGGTCCTCCTGTGGCTTAGATTCTCAGCAGCATCAATTATTTTTACATTATGAATCTTGCTCATTAATAGTTTTTTTTGAAGTCCTACCGTGTGAAAAGCGTGTTCCAGGCAGTGTGGAGTGTAGAGTGGGGGATCCTTCCTCCCTTTGTACTCTGGATTGTGGTAAGCCACCTCAGTGTTATCCAGGATTCAGGCTTACTTAAATAGGCAATTTTTCCAAAGTGGTTTGTATTTTAAGTTTATTTCCCTGACTATATCATAAGCCTGTGACAACAGAGCTGTGTCATCTTCCTTAGAATCTCTCCTACACCCTGGGATCTTCCTTGCTGAAATAATAGATGCAGGGCAATGGAACGATGGCTTCCTTGTAACACCTGTGCTTACCATAGTTTCTGCTGAGGGAAAGTAAAATTTCCCAAAGGACCTCTGCTTCTAGAGCACTCATTATAGTTCTAAATTCTACATTGTTGTTCTGAATTCTAAAGAACTAATTAATTGTAGACTTGGAGGGGCCAGGCCACTTGCTTTGTCTCTTGCCTGTCTCCTCCCCTGTGATATGACACTATGCATTTAGGGTTCACCTGATGGTGGCATCTGCCATCTGCCATATGCCATTCATTGTGTATTCTGTCTGCCAGATCGTGGGCTTCCAGATGCTTCTCTGAGGCTTCTTCACCACAGTGATTACCCTTTAAGCTATCAGTATATTCATGTCCATTCCTCTTGAGTCTGACCTTGGCTTTGCCCGTAGTACTTTGGGTAAGCACGTGCTCACCATAAATTACATTCATGGATGTATCTCATCTAACCACCTTTGTTCTCTACCAGTGTCTCTTGATCCAGAGACCTCTTACATTAGAATATGCTGGGAAACTGTAGAAAGATGCAGATTCCTTCCTGGTTCCCACCCCAGGCCTGCTGAATCAGAGTCTCGGGGGTTGAGCCTGGGAATCTGCATTTTGACAGACTTGCTAATGGACTGCTGCTGCACACTGATGGCTCGAGTAACCCCCGTTCTGCCCTGTCCAGTGGGTACAGTTCAGAAACTTTGCCCCTCTGGCGTATCCTGATCTTCAGCTACTCAGGACCTCACCATGGTACCTATAAGGAGGGATCCCAACCCCGCGGGGTGCTGCTTCTCTCTAGTCCCACCCTCTGTCCCCAACCATCCTTCAGATGACCCACCTGTGCTGGAACGTGTGCCAGCTCTGCCCCGAGGCCCTGAGAGCCACAGGAGAGCTGCGATGCTCCAGCCATGGTTTTCTTTCCATTGCGAAAGGGACGGAGCCACGTGATGCCCAGCAGAGTAATTGAAAACAGGTTGAGGTTTCTGCAGCTTCAGTCACAAGAGGGAAAAATTTCTTATGTCTACTTCCAAACCAAGGGATAGGGGAACAGGAGAGCAGATAAACAAACCGGCTCCCCTTCATACTTCCCTGCTTGGTTTTGTAATTTTAAAAGGACAATAAAATGTAGAGATTATAAAATGATAATGGCAAGATTTATAAAGGCAGCCCCATTATGAAAGGGCCTTTACAATCCTTCATTCCGACCGGATCCTAACACAGGAAGCAGGAGGCGAGGAAGGCCTGGGCCTCTCCCGGGATTTCTGCCACCAGGGCAGAGGTGGGGAGCGCCCTGTGCTGCCTGCAGGAGAACAGACCCCTCTGTTAGCTCCTGCTGATGAGAGCACAGCCTGCGTGGGCAGGCATTGCTCATCCACTGGCTGGAGGAGCACGTGTCTCAAAGCCTGCGCTGTTCTTCACCTTTGTCTAGAGTGCGGCTTGGCAGGCAAGAGGGGATTAGGAGGCCTGTTGACGGAAGCCCTGGTAGAATTCCCTGTTTGAGAAACCCACCCATGGGTGATAGCTTTGGGGCTTCATTAGGCTGGCGATCAAATCCACAGTTAATGACTTCCAGAGTGTGGGCCCCTCCCTTGTGGATCAGTTCTTATCTTTCTCTAATCTCCTGAAAAGCAGAGAAGGGCTAGAAACTTTCTCAAAAGAGTCTTCTGAGGACTGGTTCCCAGACTAAACTCTTTGCTCTGTGCTCACTAATGTACTTGTTTTCCACAAGCTGCCAGCTAAAAGGAAAACACTATATGTGTTCAGACAAGTCGGGACCCCAGGCCTGTGAGGTCAGACGGCCACTGATGGTGAAGGAACTCAGGATGGGGTGAGTCCCTGCAGATCAGAGTAGATTCATTCTGGAATAGGTAGGCACACAGAGACAAGGATTTTAGGGCCTCTGTGACACACAGCCTTGGGAAGGTCCTACAGATGTGGCAGTGGCATGCAAATCCGTGATTCCTGCAGATAGTTGGGGCTCAAAATTTAATTGATGACTATATGCCATTGCCCCTTAATGGGCTTTTCAGTTTATTAACTGACACAGAGTTATGTCTTTGTTTCATTCGATCACTCATTTGACAAACATGACAGAGTAGGTGTCCTACTACGTTGTCTTTGTAATGTTGAGTTACAAGAACCCTAAAGACAAGGTCTCTCAAGAAAGTGGTTCCAAGGTCAGGTGCTCGGGCCTGTAATCCCAGCACTCGGAGGCCGAGGTCGGCGGATCGCTTGAGTTCATGAGTTTAAGAGCAGCCTGAGCAAAAGTGAGACCTTATCTCTAAAAATAGAAAAACTGAGGCAAGAGGATTGCTTGAGCCCAGGAGTTGGAGGTTGCTGTGAGCTGTGATGCCACGGAACTCTATCCAGGGCGACAGCTTGAGACTCTGTCTCAAGAAAAAAAAAAAAAAAGTGGTTTCTTCGGATTCATGAGTATATTCCTTCTGTACATAAAATGAATTAATGAACTTGCGTGAGACAAGCTACCTATAGAATATTGTCTTGTTCCTTAGAAGCTTCCTTTTGACTTTTGAAAAAGTGCTGTTTCTTTAGTAAGCAGCAAGTACCATCCTCCTCTACAAAGAAAGTATTAAACAACAAGACTTGAGATGGTTTTTCCCACTCTGCAGTAGGAAGGAAAACAAGCCCCTTCATCTCGAGCATGGCCAGTTGGTTCAGGCTCACTTGGCGTGTTGCAGCAGGGAGAGGTCGGGATGGAGATGAAATGTTGGCAATCTTTAGTGGTTTCAAAGCCACGAGACTGGTGAGATCACCAGGGAAGTGTATATAGAAAGAAAAGAGGTCAAAAGACCAAGGGCATTATAACCTTAAGTGTTTGGGGAGATGGGGAGAAGCCAGCCAATGAGACCTGGAAGGAGAAAAGAAAGAGGAAGAAAATCCAGCTCAGGGGTGTCCTGGAAGCCAGAGGGAGACCGCTCCGGGATGAGGGAGAGGCCGACTGTGAGGGATGTGGAGGGTGTGGTCAGCTGTGCCACTGGTTCTAACAATGCAAAGCTGTCAGTGACCTCGGGAAAGGCCCATTTTGGTGGAGAAATTGTGTGGGTGTAATGTGTTCTCTCATCTTTGCTGCTTAAGGAAGTGGAACAAAACAAGAATGTCAGACACCTGCAGTCAGCATGGGAGATGCCTCCCTGGGCCTGTATGGTCTCCGCCCACATCTTCTCTGGAATCTTCTACGCAGTCCTAGTTGATAGGAGTGTCGGCCAAATTCCAGTCACAAAAAACCATGTGATCAAATTTTAGGACTGTAGCAGTTGTTGCAAGGTTTTAAAATCTAAGCCTCAGCCTGTAGGTAGGACCCTAGAATGTTTAAATAAGTTCCTGTAGGCGCCCCTTACACATCATCAAAATTGAGCCCTTCGATTTTACACGTTGGGGCACTGAGGCCCAGACCTGGGAGTTGGCTTATTTCAGGTGGGTGCTTTAAGGCATCGCTGATCTTCTTCTGCCCAAGGGCACTTGGCAGATGAGAATCTGTACTTTAAAAACAGATACTAGGGGACAGATGTCCTATTTCTATCATTTCTTTCAGATCCCCATTCTGGGGATAATTCTCTTTGTAATGAATTAAACTACTCAAATTGTCATGTAAGCCAGTTTTCCAAATAACGTGTTAACCATACATAGGTCTCAAAATCTGGGAAGGCCCTAGTCAGGCAGCCCACTCATTGAGAACTGAGGAATTCTGCGCACCAGTAAAGATCTTACACTCAGGAAACCCTGAGCGGGGACTTCCCGTCCTCCTTCTCAGCCTTTTTTGTGATGTAACCAGAGTCCCTTTGGCCAGCTTCCCTGGGTTTGCTCCTTCATAGATGGTGGCTGGCTGTCCCAACCTCCTGCCAATTGGTGTTGTCATTCTTGGAGGGGGCCCAGGTTGGGCTAATGCTCATGTGATCAGAGCTTGCTGGTGCTAAGGGTGTTCATCCAAAGTACATCACCTACTAGGCTTAGATCCAGAAGGAGGAAAAGAGCTGGGCTCCCCTGTGAGGAGTTATAGATTCTTAACCAGGGACAACAATGTGCCCTTCAGGCTAGTCATTTGCTGAAAGCCCCCTGAAATTTTCCTTCTGTCCAGATGCTAAAGGACGAGCCCTCATCCTGCCCTCAGAGGGGAGACCAGGCTGTGGTTGAAAAGCTTCCTGGACTGGGCTGGTGTTTGGTGTTCCTTTCTCCAGACCTCCCAGCTCTATGGGAGGCACAAAATATAAGCTCAGAACCCATTAGAATTAGCAGCATCAAACTGTGATTGGAAATCTTTTTATAACTTGGATGATTAGAAAGAGAACATATTATTGCATTGTTTAATAAGTGGATAATGAGGAATGACTAGAAAATCCAGCTGGAGAGAGATGTAAAGCAATTATTTTCAAGCTGTCCTTCCTGGGAGAATCACCTAAGGAGCCTTTAAAACTCTTAAAACCTTGGTCACACCCTCTGTGTGAGAATTTGGGAGAGGGAACCTGAGCACTTACACCATTTCACAAGTGCTTCTCAAAAGTGGCTCTGACAGTCACCTGGGATCCTGCTGAAGTGCAGATTCTGGGTCAGTGGATCTGCAGTGGAGTCTGGACTTCTGACCGGCATCCAGGTGATGCTGAGGTTGTTGGTCTGGGACCACAAGTGAGATTTGAGCAGCAAGGTGCTAAAAATGCTACAGGATGTAAGCTGGGGTGCTTGCTTGCTGCTAGGTGATGAAGGAAGAGCGAAGGCAGAAAGAGCTGTGAGGGCCGGGGGAACCTCCGGGAAGACTTAGCGCCTCTGCTGGGCGTGGAAGAAGAGCAGGCCGCGAATAACACACACAGAGGAAGAAAGACTTCCTCTGCTTCTGCTCAGGTCTGAGCCCTTAGGCTCTGGGTCATCAAACACATGTCCTACTCAGCAGAAAGCCTACAGAAATCTGGCTGACGGTGACGAATCTCCTGTGTGTTCCCTGGAGCAGGTGAATGTGAGAAGCACCGGGTCCCGAGGTTCCATGTCTACAAAGAGAGGGGGCCCATGGAGCAGCAACCCACAAGACACAGAACAAGACCTGGTCAGCCCTCAACTGGAATGGGCAGGCTTTGGTCATCATGATAGGATCTTCTCAGCTGCATCAAAAGCCATTCTAACATCTGTGCAGTTGTTTCCCATCCCTGTCTTCATCTCATTCTTGATTCCATCTCCACCTCTCATCACTGAACATGGTCTTCACGTTGAGTGTGCTAAGGAGGAGGAGGAAGGGTTGGTCTTGCTCCCTGTGGGGTGGCAGATGAGGAAGAGGCAGAAGGGGGAGGTAGGAGAGGCAGACACACTCCATGTACCTCTTACCAAAAAAGTTCATGCATAAGTGGACCTGCACAGGCCAAACCCAAGTTGTATCATACTATGTGGAGGAGAAATTGCTTTTTTCCCCATCTGAATAAAGTTGACCTCCAAATTCTAGGAATTAGCTCTTCTGGCAGTACTGAATACTCTTGATACTGAATAGTAAAACCTCCCCCTGGAAGCTTTGAGGGTTGTGAGTAGCTAGGGATTGATGCCTTCCATATGTCTTGAATGAAATAATTTAGAAGAGGCTAGAAGAAACATTTTCCCTCCATTTCAAGGAAGACTTGGTTCCAGGTCTGTCTAAGAAGAAAATTATTTATTATTGTCTTGGGTCTGAATGCATTCCCACTGGATCCAGGTTCTGCCTTGTCGAGACAGATCAGGCTTTCCCAGTTCTAAACCAGGCTGGCAGAACCACAGGCCCCAGACCTCTACTTGCCTAATGTCTGAAGCAATGTTTCTCTAGCTTTCTGATGTGCGCAAAAGGGCTGTAGTGACAGTAGGACACATACCGGTCTACCTTTCATAATAGGTGCTCAAACTTTTCTCAAAGTCAGGAAATTCTTCTGGTCAGCCACTGTGAGTCCAAGGAGCACATCCATCATCCCTGCAGCTCAAACCTGGCCTCTTAGAAAATTTCATGGGTTGGGCATCTTTCAAATAGATTTTGGAAATTCTCTTCCTGAGGATGGCTGCCAGATGTTGGGTGCCCTTGGAGGTCATGACCGTGCAGACATTTGTTCTGCTGGAGTCCAGCTCCTTCCACCTGGACTTAAGCTGCTTCTCTGCTGCACAGAACTTCTGTGGCCTTGGAGCCTTTCAGTCTTTCTTGCTGAGTCTTGCTGCAGGAGAAGGCAATGCTGGAACCACTTAATAGAGTCTCTGGAGCTTAATTAAAGGAGGAGAGGATGGAAACAAAAAGTTGGCATAGGATGTCATGTTGGCAATCATTCTCCCTCCACCCAGTGAGATATTACTGATGCTGAACTTGACCTGAGGTTTCTTAGCTACCAGGGTCACAGAGTGGTTAGAGACAGAGTTAGGAACAGACTCAGATCTGCCTCCCAAGTCAGGCCTCCTTCCTTTACAGAAGTAGGGTAGACACTTGGGCTCCAAACAGCCTAAATCAGGAATGTGAAGCGTGAACAGAGTCCTCTGTGATTCCTATGCAGGGGAACCAGAAATCCTGCCCTGAGAATCACTTATTTACAACTTTCCACCTTTGTTAAGGCAGTTTTCTGCTGGCGTGGTTGAGGGCTTTGGAATTCCTACTCTGCCAATTACTAGGTAAGCCAGCTTGGTCCAATCCAATCTCTTTATTGCTCATTTCACATCTGTCAAAAGTAAATATCAGTTTCCCAATCCTAGAGGTGTCATGAAGGATTAAAGAACTGTGTTTCAAGTGGTAAACATTACCTCTGATCAGTTGGGAGTCACAGAGAACAAGGTGTAATATTTTCTTCCTTGGGATAAGCATGGTCTAAAAAACCAGTTTGCAGAAGACCAAAAAGTTCTTTAAAGAAATTCAGAGCAAAATATGAGACAATAGGCTATGAAGAGAAAAAGGCGAGATTTTGATCTAGATGTTGCACTGGGGGTCTTGAGATCTGGAAGGCTGAGACTCAAGCCTGACTCAAGCTGGGTGACCTAGGGCAAGTGTCGTGATCTATCCAAAGCTCAGCTACCTCTTTTGGAAAAAGCAATTAATAATAACGATTTTGCTCTTATGTACTCTGTGAAACTGTAGTGCTGATCAAATGGGATGCATAGTAGGGCATTTTGTGAATTAATTAGTGCTCCAGAAATATAAGTCAGATATTTTCACACCAAAATGGCAGCTGCTTTGTCTGCTAGTTATTTCTTTCAGGACCAGAATAAAGTGATCAGTTAAAAATTAAATGTGTAACAACACCAACTTAAAATAGAGCCAGAATTAGATCTGTGCCTCAGGTGGTCAAGAAAAGTATTCAATTACTATTTAAAAAAAATTTAACTGTTGGGAGTTATGTTGCTGCCTAATCATGAGATTAAGTCTTTGGAATTCCTATTCTATTTGTTGGTAGCAGCTATATAAACGCTAATTTCTTCTATTTGTCCTAATTACTTACCGTATCAAGTTCAAAGAGTAGAGACATGAAGGTAAAGCCGATGGGCAGTAAAAGTCTCCCAAACTGATAAACAGAGAAACAAAGAAATAGAACAAACACTCCACTAGCATTTCCTGAAATAACACTGATGGGGCTGATGAAAGTTTAATAAATTGGCATCTGGTTTACACTTGGTGCGCATGGCCTGGCTTCTGTGAGCTACGCAGGCCGTGCCTCCCTCCACCTGCCTCATTGCCCTTACCTCCCAGTCTGTTTTTATGAATCCTTTTATGCTGCTGAACTGGTCTGCTTGTTCTTCAATCCGCTATATACCTTCCAAACATGGCCTTTCTCCGATCGCCAGATCGCCAGCCACCATGACTCTCTTCTGCAATCCTGTCCTTTGCCTGTGCTTCCCCCTTTAAGGGCACAGAGCTTCTTCCAGAAAGCCCTTTGGGTGCCTCGGCCCTTTTTGGCAGGCTGCCTTGTACTTCCCGATGGATATTAACTTCTCCAGAGTAATCTAATGTGTGACAAGCGCATGCTGGGTGGAATGGTCAGGTGTGGAGGCTTCCGAATGAGACCACAGCCCTTCTCGTGCTTCCAAACATGTGTAAACATTAATTAAAAACATTAAAAATTCAGACACTCACCTAATAATAATAAAGTTTCTGATTTCCTGACTTAGTATTCAAGGTATCCAACTCATTGACCTATGAACCAAAAATGTCTGTTCATACAGGCATTGGAAACAGACACAGGGCTGAATAGCGAACCCATCTGCATGATTTTCATTTTGGAGTAGCAGATATTTTGTTGAAAAGCTATTCCTTCAGAGGCAGTAAACTCATTTCTCTAATAAAGAGAATTTGTCGGTGGCTTTTCCCACCCACCATTGTGACCACAGTCACATTTAAATCATTTCATCATTATAAGTTTCCTGGTAAGACCAATTCCAGGCACTGAAGCCATGGCATCGTGAGGTTTTCAGGGGAAAGATTGTTTCTCAGGTATTTGGGGGCTCTTGAGCATATGTTTAGGTACTCAGAAATGACGGAACTGATGGTGTAAATTTATAGAGTGCTCCATGATCAAAAATGCATCTTGGACTACAAAAAATTTAAATTACTTTTTAAATCTCAAGACATTAAAAATTAAATTGAAGAAACATTATTCTTGAGTTTTGTTGCCAGCCTTTATTTGATGCTACTATCATTTATGCCTTATTTTATTTTATTTTTTATTTTTTTTATATCTGCCATAGATGCTGAATAAGGGAATGAAGTACACGCCATTAAGTGGAGTTACAGGGCCCAGGTGTCTGAGGCAGCGGCACCAACAGGTGCTATTTTATCTTGTCTCTAGTTCTATGGGGCTTTCCTGGAGAAGGTGAAGATGGGAAGGCATCAACTGTGTTGAAGCCACACCGATAATCGCCAGTTTTTCCCTGACAAATGCAAACAATGCAATCTAATCATTTGTGCTCGCATGTTAATCTGAAATTTGAAAAACTGTGTACACTTATAATATGAAGACAACTACAAAGATAACATAAAACATTGAACACAAGTCACAGCTCCTAGTCAGAATTATGCCTTATTTTAAAAAGAGCATTGTGAGATGGCAAAGAGAAGAAAGTTAAACAAGGAACAGAGCTTCCAGGGAACAGGAAAAGGCAAGTACGGACCTCTCCTTCTTGCCCGGGTGGGAATCCTGACTGCTGCTGATCTGCTGGTAGGCGGTGCTGCTGCCTGGGTCTCATCCTCTCCAGGGGCCAATCAGTCTAGCCGGCCCCAGACATGGGGAAGATGTCACCTCCTGACTAGGGTTTAATGAAACACAAGGAAAGGATGTGACCCAGCAGCTCCTCAGTACCCATGAGTCCCTTGTCACCATGCTCACTAACTGACTTGCCAGGTGAGGATAAAGGCAGAGTAATTTCTTTTTCTTTTTTGAGACAGATTCTCTCTTGTCTTCCCTGTGTAGGGTGCCATGGCATCACAACTCACAGCAAACTCAAACTCTTGGACTTGAGCAATCCTCTTGCTTCAGTCCCCTGAGTAGCTGTGATTGTGGGTGTGTGCCACAACGCTCAGCTAGTTCTTTTCCAGAGACAGGGGTCTCACTCTGGCTCAGGCTAGTGTTGAACTTCTGATTTCAGGTGATCCACATGCCTCAGCCTCCGGGAGTGCTGGGATTACAGGTGTGAGCCACTGTGCTCACCCTCAAATGCAGATTAATAAAGCTGTGTTGGGGTAGCTGCTATTGGTGAGCTAGAGTCACTCCCTACCTAGGGCTTCCTTCTGATACACCCTGTGAGCAGGGAGCAGGATTGAAATTCATGCATTAGCAATTGACAAATCACTGCAAATGGATCACGTGAGTGGATCGTAGATAGTTTGCCTATGGAATACCGAGATGTCCTACATAGAATGCACCCCCGCCCAATAGATTTCTGGGACAGGATACTCAAGAGTTTGTCTGATCTTGTAGTCTGGAAGGCAGAAGGTCTTGTCTTGGCTCCAGGATTGACACAATAAGGAACACCTTGGACAGTCATGAAATGTATTTGTGCTTCACTTTCTCCATGTACACAGTGCATGCTTTAGACTTTGGAGAGAGCGATGCATTTAGCAGAATGACATCGCCCTTGAACTACTTCTACTAGTGGTTGAAGTTCTTGATGATAGACCCTCTTGGGTCTACCTGGTGCAATTCACTCCTATTCAGAGAACCATCCCCAAAGCCTTCTGTGTCCAAGGCTCTGTGAGAAATCAAGCAGTCTGTGCCCTGGGGAAGGTCTGTCTTTTCCTTATTTCCTTCCTTCCTCCTTTCCTTTCTCCCTCCCTCCCTCCCTCCCTTCCTTCCCTCCCTTCCTTCCCTATTAATACATTTGAGGAAGCAGCAGTTGCTCTGTTCCCCTCTGTTCCTTCCACCCAGCCAAGGAGAGTGGGTGCTGTGCATTTTACACCATCATCCTTTCAGGCAATCGGGAAACAGCTGAATAAATGCTAAGGCAGCTCTGCCCAGAGCCAGCGTTGCATAAAGTCATCCTGAACCCAGGCCTAAACAGCATTTTCAAAGCCAGTGATCCTCAGCAGGAGCTGGCAAGATAAGTGTTGTTGGAAAATTTCTGTGTTTAATTCTAAGTCTTCCTCTCTTACTTTCTTCCCTTAAGGAAAGGAATGCAACAGGAGAGAGCAAATTTGTTTATTTTCCTGACATTCCTTCATCTGCAGAGCATTAGCAGCCTGTTGGTTATGGTCCTGGGTTGCTACTGGACCAGAGGGAGGAAACTGGAAGCAAAGGCAGAATGATTTCTCCTGTAAGAAAACAACAAGGCAACCAAACAAAATTCATAGAGCACGCCTCCGATGGGTGCCTGGTGCATGAGAATTCGTAAACAAGAAGCCGGCTGCCCTGATCATAACATGACTGGGTTTCCCTTCTGGTTCTGAAGTGCAGGGAGGACCCAAGCAAAGAAATTAGCATCCGTGCTGTGCAACTCCCTTAATAGTCAACGAACACGTGTCTGAATGTCCCAGGAGAGTCAGGAACTCTGATTGCCCCTCATTTTTGCAGCCTTCCTCTACAGCGCAGCCAAGCTTACTGAGGGTGCTAGTGAGCATAAATCTGGCAGCCCCAGACATTGAGAATAGGTTAGCCCCCCAGCCTCAGCCAGGGTAATCGAGATGACTACCACATCTGTGAAGTTTTGTGTGTGAATTTGCCATGCTAAACTCTCATATCTTTCTGTGGGATGGAAACACATTGCGGATAAGAAAATTGTCCCTGTAGACAGTGTAGCTGTCAGGGCACACTCTCTCCCCTCAGGCATGCATCCTGCCAGGGGTACCCAGTCTCTTAGCCTCCTGCCTGGGTCAGACATGGAATGGTTTCTGTCCTCATTGTCATACATGGGAGGGTGACTCTTGTTAAGTCTGCACTGGAGCCTTGTCAATGGCGATTTGGGTCATGGCTAGAGTTCTTGTCATCTTTGTCTCTCTTTGAAAAATGATTTCTAGTGGCAACAACTATGTTAGTGGATTGGGCACAGAGGGACAATTATCCTTTTAGGTCATTTTATTCAACTTTACCTCCCGTGCAGAAGTGCCCTAAGGTCCCTAAAAGAAAGCTTCTCCTCCATGTTTTAGTTGAACATCCCCCTCCCCCCCCACACTAAAGGCTGTGGTGGGAACGTCTAGAGATGACAACAGGCATGTGATGGTGGGGAGGGCCTGGCTCATGGTGGGTTTAGACACCTGCTACAGCCTTTCCCTCCCCTCTGGGCAGATGGGAGACTCCCTCTGGGATAGTGGTTCCTCTGAGTTTGTGGAGCCATATAATCAGAAGTTGGCCTCATCTTGTGTCCCTTCTTCCCGGGAATTGGATAGCTGATAGCTTGGTTGTCAATTAACGTAAATTTTGATTATGACTGGGAGGTGAGAGTCACAAGGCGGCCATATTTGTTTTTTCCTTTTTTGTAAAGAGAGAAGACAAAATATTAAGAAAGAGCCAGAGTTTCTGCTTCCATTGGGAAAATAAGTTATCTTTTCTGTGACAATTCTCCTTGAGACTTAGGGCCTTAAGTAATGTTTTAGTTTGATAAGCAAAATGGTAACATATGGAGGTGGTAATATCATTCAGGAAGACTTGGAATGAGGCTGTCGCTTATGAGCTGTGTAACTATCAAGTCACAGCCTCACAGAGTCTCTATTTACTCCTCTGTCAAGTGTGAATAATAATACTTGCCCCATCACCTCATGGGGTTGTTCTGGGCACCCCAAAAGACACAGTAAATTTTGTCTTACATGGAATTTTAAAATTCAGCACCAGCGATGAAAATCAGGTATAGTAAAATTATCCTTCTGAATAGTAAGATTCTGTGTCTAGGACAGGTCGCTGTTTCTTCAGGTGGATATTAAGAGGAAACACTTGGTTTGCATTTAAAGTCCGTGTTATACAAAGAAGTCTGTCTCAAACAGTGGAATTTCACTTCAAATGAGGGAGATTCTCTTAAACTGAGAGACATCTGAACAATGGAACTGGCTGGAAGGAAAGCACAGTCACGTCACCTGTCTTGGACTCTTAGGATGAAATGGCAGGTAGAGTGTATATAGTTTCCCTGCAGAGTATATATAGTTTCTCTCTTTCTTGTAAATACTGTGATTGCTTTTCTTTACTGCTTCATGTGTGTGCACTTGAATTCTTATGAGTTAAATGCATGCATGTGACTACCTTGCAATAAACATTTTGAAAAGAAAACCAAAGGGCTGTACAAATGAAAGACGAAGTTGTAAAAAGCAAAGAGCAGGAAAAAGAGGGTCCCAGAATGGTGAGTCAGAAGCCCAAATATTGCTGTTAGAGGAAGAGCAAACTAGAGTGCTGGGCGCTGAGGCTACATATGCTGTATAGTAGGCGAAAAGGGGGTTTGATCCATTTTATTACTGTATCATAGTGTTGTATAGGTATATCATAATTTATTAATCTATTTAATTATTAATGGAGATCTGGGTTGTTTTCAGTTTCTGTCTGTTACACATTAATGTGCTATAAACATTCATGTTCAAATCTTTGTGTGGACATGTGTTTTTATTTATTTGGTGTAGAATGGCAGGGTCAGATGGTAGCTTTATGTTTGGCTTTTAAAGAATCTGTTGAACTGTTTTCCAAAAAATTTGTATCATTTGATATTTCTTCCAATAATGGATATGAGTGGTCAGGACTTTTTTCTCCCCCCTTTTTTGAGATATAGTCTCACTATGTTGCCCTTGATAGAGGCCGTGGCATCACAGCTCACAGTACCCTCAAACTTTTGGGCTTAAGCGATTGTCTTGCCTCAGCCTCCCGAGTAGCTGGGGCTACAGGCACCCACCACAATGCCCAGCTACTCCCTTTTTTTTCTTTCTTTTCTTTTCTTTTTTTTTTTTAATCGTTGCATAAGCCCTTCTCCTGGATGTGAAGTGGTGTCTTATTGTGGTTTTCATTTATATATTTCCTTGGTGACTGATGACATGGAACATCTTTCTATGTGCTTTTGGCCCTTCACAGATGCTCTTTTATATACCTTTTTGATGTGTCTGCTCAATTTTGTTTCCCATCAAAGAAAATAGGTTGTCTTATTTACTGAGTTGTAAGAGTTATTCTATATTGTGGGTACAAGTCCTTTTTCTGAATATTTTTTCCAGGTAGTGGCTTGCCTATAAGTTTTTTAAATGTTATTTTTCAAAAAGCAGAAGTTTTTAATTGTCATGAAATAGCAATGGTCATAAACATTTGAAGAAATGGTCTATTATTTTTGTTTTCTAAGAAAACTTTGCCTATGCTTTTATCTTATCTAAAGCTTTTCTCCCTTATCCCCTTTTAGAAGGTTTATAATCATAGATATTACATGGAAGTCTATGATCCATTTAATTACTTTTTTTTTTTTTGAGAGAGAGCCTCAAGCTGTCACCCTGGATAGAGTGCTGTGGCATCACAGCTCACGGCAACCTCCAATTCCTGGGCTCAAGCGAGTCTCCTGCCTCCACCTCCCAAGTAGCTGGCACTACAGGCGCCCATCACAAAGCCTGGCCATTTTTTGGTTGCAGCCACCATTGTTGTTTGGCGGGCCCGGGCTGGATTCGAACCCGCCAGCTCAGGTGTATGTGGCTGGTGCCTTAGCCCGTTGAGCCACAGGCGCCGAGCCATTTAATTACTTTTTATACATGTTGAGGGGTAAGAATCAATATTCATTTTCCCTCTCACGATATCTCTTTGATCTGGTACCATTTGTTGGAAAGGCTGTTCTTTTTACTTTGAATTGCCTTGGCATTTTTATTGAAAAATCTATTGACTATTCATGGGTGAGTCTATTCTTGATCGCTATTCTGTATGTGGTTTGTAGTTGTCATCTGTAGAGGGGATAAGTGATAGGAGACTCATTTTTTTCTTAATAGAACCAGCATCCCAAAATAGATTTTTGGCAGAAAGTTTTTATTTTCCATGATGAAATCAAAAGTTTGACTTCCAAAATGTAAAATCAGGAAAAGAGCAAAAAGTGGAAATAGAGGGAGACATTCACTTATTCCACTCTCTTGAAGCAAGCTGCTCTTGACTTGAAAATGCATGCTCTCCTATTTTTTCCCCTTCCCTGTGAATTCTTAAGGGGCGCAGTCAGAGGCAGAATTGTCCAGTGGGAAAAGTACAATCAAGTCAGATTGCTTGAGTTCCAATCCCAGATCTTCCATTCACGAGCTTTGTTATCTTAGGCAAGTGACTTCATCAAACTCGGCTTTGTCTCCCTCATCTATAAAATAAAATCTACCACATTTGCTTATTTGAGGTGGAGACAAGGTTTTGAGACAACCCCTGTGAGGCACTTTGTGTTGTTCCTAGAACAATATGAAGGTTGCAAAATTCTGGGCCAGGCTCATCATTACCTTCATTGCTTCCTTCCATGTCTGAAGGAAACACGCTTACTTTCTAAACACGCTTATTTCTTAGGATAAGGTAACTCGATTGAGGCGGGTTCTCCAAAGAACTAAACGTACCTCCCTGAGTGTACGTTCATTCGAACATGGTTATTGTCTTGGTACGTGCACTTTGCATAGCCAGGCAGTTCCTGGGTGGTGAACGAGACAGGTTCTGTAGGTTTGTTCTTAAGTCGAATTTGTATGTAACTTGGAACAGGTACATTTACCTATTATGTCTAATAGCCTTTTTTGGTAAGTGGGAACTGTACATAAGCCAGATATTTGTAACATGGGGACTCATTGTGGCAGCCCCTATTTGCAAGTGTGACTTGTGCATAAGTCAGATGTTCGTAACTCAGGGACTATCTGTACTTAACCGATGATGCTGACACAGAAGACAGGGAATGCTCAGATCTCAGCACTGTGTCCCATGCCCAGTGAAGGCTTCGGGCCTTGGGACAGCGGTTGGGCAATGGGGCTGGACGCCAGTGAGCAGGAGGTACACCCAAACCTGACCGTGCAGTGCCGGGAAGGTGAATGCCGGCCTTCCAAGTCCAGGTGCTGTCTGCAGAGATGGCTTTTCATTTGCCCACACAGCTTATTCCTTGCCACAAATATGCCAACACTTCAAAAGTAAACTCATTTACTGGGATTTTGTAGCCCAGGGTATTTCTTAAGTCTTGTTACAAATACAACGTGCAATACAAAGATGATATGAAAATGGGGGAGGTTTTAATTATTATTTGCTAAAAGTTTACCCACATTTTGCAAACATTAGAAAACATTAGCTATAGGTTATTCCTCCCTGGATTCAACTTTTACTTTTTTCAAAGCCCAGCAAGTGCATGTACTCATGGCTAGAATTTACTTACAGAGATTTGTAGTACCAGGAGGGGCAGCAAAGGTGTGATACAGCTGTGGAATTGACTCCACAGAACAGCTGGGCCCAGATGTTTGGACGCCCCCATCAGGAAGAAACACAAGCAGAAATACCTGTTCACACATATCCTCTTTGAATCCAGACTTTCCTACTGACCCGAGCTGTTTTGAGATGCTCTTATCTTTCATAGTGTAAGTCTGCTGAAAATCCTAGGTAGATTGGGAGAGATGGCTGTTAATACAGATCCTCCAGAGATTTAATAGCTGTCGTACATTTTCTCCATTTGCACCGCTGGACCCAGCCCTTCTTGCTCTGCTCTGTGGAAGCTGACTTGCGAGAGCCTAGTTAACGGACACTGGGCTTGGCACCAGGAGATGGGGGTTTATTGTCCCCCTCCCCACTCTGCTGCGCTCCTCATTTGCTCAAGGGTTGAGATCCTCTGACAGGCCTCTCAGTTTCTGGACCGTGGTGGCAGCTCCCCTCCCTGACCCTCCCAGGGCAGTCAGCACTTTCTGTTGTAGTGACTTCCAGGGTGCCTACTCACCCCCTATCAGGTCCCTCAGTCACCCTGCAGATGGCTTCTTCATGAAGATCTCTGCAGTTGGGACACACCATCTGTTTCCTGCTGGGACTCTGACTGATACAAGGGCCAAAATAAGCTCCTCGATGGGAGACTGTGAGAGGCAGAAAATAAAGAGAAGGGAGATAATATTATCCACTCACTGCAGCCTCTGCGTCCTAAACACTGTGGGAAGCATTTTGCATGTATGCAGTAAGTGATTACTCAGTGCTTTCTGTGGGCTAAACACTGGTAGATAGAGCGACCTTTACTCTCGGAGAGATGACACAATTGAATCCTCATAACAACTCCGTTATTGTTATCACGAGTTCAGGCATGGGGAGATCAAGTCTCAGAGAGGTTAAGTCACTTTCCCAAGGTCATTAGCGTGTAAAGCAGGGCTGGAACTTGAACCCCAGCCGTCTGGGACTCCACAGTAACAACAGCTGCTCATGTGCTGGATGTATTCCCGGGAGTGGAGCTGTTAGTGTTGTGATGAGAAAGTGCAGGGAGAGCCTGGAGCTGCCTCAGAGAAGGCCACAGAGCTGGACTTGCTGAGGGACCACTGCTGTGCTGACGAGCTGGAGGAAGCTGAAACTGACGAGCACTGATGGCTGAGGGTGACGTTGGCCCTGCCGGGAAGGACGCAGGATTCTGATTCCTGCTCTTGGCTGTTCCCGGTTCTGCCAGGAGCCAGCTGCTACCTGCAGACAGACACATCTTTTGTTGAAGTCCAGGAGTTTTCCTCTGCTCTGGCACCGGCTTTTGTGTGTCACGAAAGGACTGTGTCCCTCACAGGCAGAAACCTTCATGAGGAGGTCACTCTTTTCTGCAGTTTCCTGAAGACAAGGCCTCAGGAGGAAGAGTAAACTTGCTGGCGTATTGTTGGTGCAGTCGGGATCCAAGTCTTGGGTCCCCTTCATTCTTCTAAGGGTTGTTCATGAAATCCTGAAGAGAATGACCTTGGAGAGGACCAATTTCCTCAAAGAACATTCCCGAGCAGCAGCAGGGACAGTCTGAGTGCCCACAGCGGGCTCTCCAGGGGATCTTTGGCACAGCCCGCCAGTGGGGCAGCTCGTAGACACTGGGGCTGCTGGCGGAAGCCCCCGACTGCTGCCTGGTTCCCCATCTTGAGGCTGAGCAGGAAGCCGGTGGGGGGAGGCAGCAGGCCCTTATCATTCTCTCTCATTTCCAGAAGATCCAGGCTTCTTTATTTCTGTGCTTTATTTATAAACTCCAGTGGGCTCCTGACTCCCCAGTCGGCTTCCCTTCCTCCCCTCTCCCCTTTCTCCCCTTTCCTTCCAGCCTGCTTTTCCTTCCTTCCCCTCCACTTCGTCTTTCCATTTGCCTTTTCCACTCTCCTCCTTTATTTGCCTGTGATCCTCTGTCTCCTTCCTATCCTCAAAGTGCCACCTCAGTTTGCTTTAATCATTGGATTAGATGCTGGAGTTCAAGGTTCACAGGAACTCCTTCCCTTTTAGGGTACATCTTTCTGTGGTACCCGTGTGAGTGTCCCTGGCACCTCGTCTGTCATCAGGCAGATAACCAGATACCTCCTGGCACAGAAAAGGCTTGACCTTCAAAAGATTCAAATGAGGAAATTACAGGCAATTTAAACATGGGTATTAAACTAGAACCTTCTCATTTTTCTTTTGAAGGGTTCAAAGAAACACACTAATTGTATTCATACCCATTTCTTATCTATCTGTGTTGAGAAAGCAGGCTACAGTCAGGCCAACTATATCAGCAATTGAAAAACAATAATAAAAAAATCTCATTTTTCATGGAGCTTAAATACTGGGTGACTTTGAACTCCTTTTATCTCTTGGCTTTTGACAAAGCAGGGTGGAGAATAGGGGAACCTAAGGAAGGTGTTGGGTTATCCAACTCGCTGCGTGGGCTTCTTTCCTAGTCTGGATAGTTCTACTTACCTTACAGTGAGCAAACAATCTTTCTTTTAATTTCTTCACTCTATTCCCATTTATGACCAACAGTTCAGGATTTTCCATGAACCAGAGAATAATAGTTGATGATACAAGTGAGAGCCTATTGCCAGGAAATTTTATTTGTAGAGAAATCTCTAGAGAATCTCTCTCCATCCCCACCCTGGCCCAGTATCTATCCCGTTAGAGCTGGCCCAATATCCGTAGAACATAATCCAAGAGGTGGGCGAGTCTGTCCCCAAAGGCCTTATAATTTAAAGTGAGCGAAGGTCTAGAGCTGAGTGTCCATCTCCCACACTGCCATCTGGTATGCACTGCGTGGTGTCCCATGAATAAAGCACCTGCCGAGTGTCAAAATGCCAGGACACTAACCCTGACATCACCTGGCACACACACAGAGCTGGGCTCCCCGGGGTTGTGAGCTCACACTCCAGGGCGGAAAGAGGTAGATTATTTGTGTGTTTTCTGTTCAAAGATGGCTGCTCCAGGCCTGACCTTGTGGAGGCTTCTAGGCTTAGGGGAGGTGATGTCACCTCCTGCAGCTGCTGTAGTACAAGGAGCTGCCTCCACCCCAAGGCCCCAGAGAGGAGCTGCAGTGCGTGTGGGCTTCATGACCCAAGTATCGCTTGGACTTGTGAGGGCAGAGGACAAGTGGCATTAAACATAGCAAATGAGTTAACAGAAGTGGTGACCCTGGAGCGTGTCCCCTGGGGGTGTGGTCCATGTGAGGCCAACCCTGAAGTCTCTTTTGGGTTCAAGTGGTCTACATTGACAAGAGTTGTTCTTAAAGAGATTGAAAGCTCTGAATACAACCATCGGGTTAGTTTTGAAGCTTTTGTTGTTGTTGTTGTGTTTTAAATTATTTTCTTATAATTTAAAGGACTAATCAAGGACCTGGTATTCTAGTATTTGGGTGATGGATATACGGAAAGTTTAGACTTCACTCTATACAATAGATCCATGTAACAAATTCCTTACATTTATGAAAAATGTTTTTTCAAAAGAGTATGGACTACAAAACCAGACAAATCTGTCCTTTGAGTACCAGCTCTGCTTCATCACAACAATAACTTTTAAAACATTTTTTTTTTCTTAACAAAAGAAAAAATTGAGTCAGGGGGCATAATACAAATTATGGTGACCCTTATTTAGAACCTGACACCAAATTTGGTCATTGGGGAACATGCATATATAAAAATAAGCATTAAGATGAGCACGAGAACACAGGCCAGCCCTTAGTCCACAGCCCCTGTAGGGGTGGCTGCAAAGGGAGGTTTGCTTTGTGGATTTAGGGAGCTCTTAGTCCTTCAGACTCACAGGTGAGCCCTGCATGGCAATGTCCTGCTCTGCAGAGGAGCCAGGAGAACTTGTCTTTGAAGGCAGGGCTCCTCAGAGCATCAAAACCTCACAAGCAGGTCATAGGGTAAAGATGGTGCCAGGAAGAAAGGCAGGAGGAAAAGGCTTGTCCTTCTTACCCTAACAGCAATCTGTAAGGCACTGTATACTGAGGCTTAGCATAACTCTTGGCACATGGTAAATGCTAGATCAATACTGTATCATACTATTAACGTTAAAGAGGTCACATGTTAGCTGTTCCTGGGATAGAGACATAATTTCCCAGGGACCCTGGAGGGATGCAACTTCAAATAGTCAAAGCAAGGGTAACTTTTGGGTCTTTTCTGCTGTATAGTACTCCCTAACTCCTGCCATTATAATTCCCTTTGTTTCTGTGTAGAAAAAAACTGCGTTAACAAACAATACTAAGTACTCCTTTCTATGGGGGCTGTTTAAACAACAAACAAAACCCCTCACAAGAACCAAACCAAACAAACAAAAAACAACAAAAATCCCAAGCCTTTCAGTACCTCTACCATCTCTGTCCACACCATCATGGTCATGTCTCACTGCCTGTGTGTCTGTCTGTTTTGCTGCAATTATAATCTTATGAATATTCAAAACAGTATTGATGAAATGAAATCCTTTTTTTTTTTTTTTTTTGATATTTTTCTGGTACTGAAGTGCTGAGAGGGTTGGAAAAATGGACAGTCCCTCTGAGGCTAAAGTGGCCAGGAATGCTTTTGTGATCAGAGGGGTACAGTTTGTGTCTTGGGCTTCCTCCTGGAGGGAAGTGGTTCATACTGGAGCCTTAGACTGGCTTGACACTGGCTCTCGGCGTCTTAATCTGACCCCCTAGAGCCGCAGAGCGTCTGTGCTGGGTCAGACGGGAGTCCTCAGTATCCCCTCAGCACTATAGGGGGGCTCAGATGAAGCTTTCCAAGTTGCCTTGGGCAGGACTTTTCTGTAGGTTTGGGGTAAAGGACAAACCTCCCTTGTGTCGCCCCATGGAATGTGATGGGGACCATCGTATCCCAGCAGCTCTCTCCAGAATCCCTCACTCCATCTCCAATAACCTCTGACCTGTTTATAGTCACAGCATGAAGTGAAGGTTTAAACAAGATTGTGCAACTGGTTTCAGAACACTTCCTGTGAGCATTTTGTATCAGGTTTGGAATGTTCTAACCTGTGGCTTTAGCATGTCATTCAAAAATTCCAATAATAATGAAAATAATACCCTAACTTGACTGGTCCTCTCTAGTTACTGCCCTCTCTCCTCATCTCCTTCACCTCTGCAATTGTCAGCCTGGAATTCGGTCCTTCCCCATGTTCCTATGTGGAACCTACTCACTCATATTCAGATCTCAGGGCAAATGTCTGCACCTTTCTGCCTCTGTCTCTCCTCTCTACTATAAACTCCAGGGTGTCCGGAGTCTTTCCTTAGAGCACTCGTCAGTTCCATTTTCACATTTATTTATATGGCCATTAGACTGAGGTTTGCCTATTCATCACTGTATCCCTGGCATTGAGAGACACTCAATGGATACTTTTGAATGAATGGGTGGATGTGTGTGTCACCCACTAGACTGCGGGGTCTATTGAAATCCATCCCTTCAGACTTCAAGACAAAATTTCATTGTAGTTGTTATTTAAGAATCTGTGTTGGCCTTAATCTGTTGTCAGTGGTTTTCAATAAGGTAAGAAGATTGTTTCCTAGCTCCACTGCAACATGTATTTATTGAGCATCTGCTCTACCCTTGGCAATGTTTTAGGCATGTTCTGTGTATCATTGCATCAGTCCTCAGAGCAACCTTCTGTGGCTGGCATTAATACCTGTACTTTACAGGTGAGGAAGCTGAAGTTCAGATGTCCCGGGCATCTAGGTAAAAAACTGTGAATTTGAATTTGATCCTAGGTCTGTCTGACACAAAATCTGTTGTCTTTTCATTATCCTGTACCTCTAATATTTAATGTATCTTTTATTATACATGAAATAATATGATCTAACTGCATGGAAGAACAAATCATAGTGAGCTATTAAGATTCAGATGAAAAATACAAAACCCAGGGGGTGACTGGAGGGTGCTGTCTCCACGCTGGTGTGCGCCCAGGGGGTGACTGGCAGGGTACTAGTTCCATGGTGGTGTGTGCCCAGGGGGTGGCTGGCAGGGTGCTGTGTCCATGGTGGTGTGTGCACAGGGGGTGACTGGAGGGTGCTGTCTCCATGTTGGAGTGTGCCCAGGGGGTGGCTGGCAGGGTGCTGTCTCCACGGTGGTGTGTGCACGCTGCTCATTCGTGCTCTAGCAGCCAACTTAGCAGTGTGCTCAAATTTTTCTGCACTGGGAAGGTGAAGTTTATTATTTATAAATCTATCAGAGCTTATTGTATGTTCCACATAGGCATCGTATTGTGAGTCCGAAATGGGGACTTACACAGGCATATTGTGGCCAGTGACCTGTACTAAAGGAGCTCTTAAAATGTTCATTGACTTGGTCTATTTATCGACTTTATGGCGAGCTAAAGAAAACTATATACCTACTCTCTAATAAAAGGACTCATCGGTTTTGTGTATTATTTTAGAGACTTAATAGTTTGCACTGTGTAGAAACCAAGTTAAGTACTCTGGTCTGTTCAGAAAGTCTCAGAATTCATTAGTTTGATATTGACCTAGCGTCAAGCGTACATGTACAGCAGGACATAAAACGGAGCACTGCGAATGTGTACAAGAAAATGATATGCTTTATTAAAGAACCATAGACTGTTAAAGCAAAGAATCCTCAGTCCTCATTTTATCCAACCAGTTCAGGCAGTCAGACAGGTGGTTGGCCTAGATGATCTCCAGGACTTCCCTATCGGTGTCTCCAGTCCTAATGTTCTGTGATCAAGCTCGGTAATACATTTTTCTACGATATCAGTTCAGCGTGGGCCTTCATTCATCTCTATGGTAATCAGGCATTATTATTATTATTATTTTTTAAATTGTATACATTGGTGCAATCATGGGGCACAATGTGCTGACTTCATATATAATCTGAAATATTTTCATTGAACTATTTAACATAGCCTTCATGGCCTTTTAATCACTATATGAAGACATTTATATTCTACATTTAGTAATCTTCACTTGTACCCTTCTAAGATGCACTGTAAGTGTGATCCTAGAAAGAATCTTCTAAGAGGAAAAGTTATAAGAAGAGCTTCGAAGCATTTTGAGGCCCAGCTTTTATTACCTGCTGCACTGTGTGAACATTTAGTACCTACACTTAGATGG
>CAUYRH010010515.1:0-16560 GCA_963574655.1 Perodicticus potto
TGTGGCGGGCGCCTGTAGTCCCAGCTACTTGGGAGGTGGAGGCAGGAGACTCGCTTGAGCCCAGGAATTGGAGGTTGCTGTGAGCTGTGATGCCATAGCACTCTACCCAGGGTGACAGCTTGAGGCTCTGTCTCAAAAAAACAAACAAAAAAAAAAAGAATTTCAGGTTGTTTTCTACATATAGTCTAGTGTGTGTATATATAAAAAACAAAATAGGGAATTATACACACTGTTCTTAAAACTGCTTTTTTTCCATTTAACAATTTAGTGTTGACATTCTTCTATGTCAGATTGGCAGTAATTTCAATTTCTCCCTTGGGAAAAAAAAAAATCACATTCTGTTAATCTCCATAATAAAGGTGGCTCTAATACTTCAGTGGTCTATGTCCCTTTTTCAATGTACCTTTATGTTGAAAATATAACCTTAAATGTCCAATAAAAAATAACCTTAATGTCCAAAATAATCCTAGCAGTTGGCAAAATAATGAAGACTATATGAGATGACAAAGTAGATAATGTCTGTTTAATGACTAAAAGTTATACAGGTGTGCTTTCTATAAAATAAAACCACCCACCCATTTGAGGGCATGCAGAGCAGGTCTAAGCAGGGAGGGGGAATAAAACTCTTAAAAGAAAAGAATAAAAACAATATGAAAAATAAAAAAATTTAAAAAGAAAGGAATTACATTAAGGCAAGATAACATTTTAAATCAGCTATTCTCCTGAGTGTAGTTTGGAGAATGGGCTCAAAGAAAATAGGATACATAGGCTCGTGGCCGTAGCACAGTGGTTACGGCATGAGCCACATACACCAAGGGTTGTGGGTTCGAATCCGGCCTGGGTCAACTAAACAACCACAACAAAAAGATAGCTAGGGATTGTGGCAGGCATCTATAGTCCCAGCTACTTGCGAGGCTGAGGCAAGAGAATAGCTTAAGTCCAAGAGCTTGAGGTTGCTGTGAGCTGTGACGCCGTATCACTCTATTGAGGATGACATAGTGAGACTGTCTCAAAAAAAAAAAAAAAAAAGAAAAAAGGAAATAGGATACATAATGAGGTAAAAAATCAAAGATTAGAGTTAGGGCTGGAAATAAAAGGAAAAAAATCCAGGAAAGGAGGCAGTCCCAAAATTTACATATAACTTTTCCTGAAACATTTGTCTAAATCTAAACAGGTATGGTATCTCTTATTTTTTCATTTGTGAAATGGAGACAGAACTTATTAATCTTGTGTGAGAGGATGATTTTAACTAAATAGTTTTTAGTGTTCATAAAATTAAAATTGTAATTAGCTTTCCAAACTTATCTATTAATAACAGTAAAACATAAAGTCATATATTAGTTACTAAACCCAAGGTAGCTGTGAGTAATTTTATTTGAACTAAAGAAATGTTCTAAATTTTGAAAGAACAATAGAATAGTATTACGTGTAAGTTTAGTGTTTTATGAAGTCTTTGGCATTTGGACTTACTTGTTACCAAGAATATTATCTCTTACTTAGCAGTATTTAATTTTTTAAAATGAAATATTAAAAGAAAATTATCAGGCACATAAAAGAAGTCACCAATAACCATTTAAACAGTAGAAAGTTACAATGATTAAAGACACTCAAAAAGACAACTCAATATATCTGCTAAATGCTAACTCAAGAATACATCGAGTTAATAGAAGAATTATTTTTATATATTGTTGAATGTATACTTTACTACAACTCTTAAGAGTCTCTAGAGATCAAGATATGTAAAACAGGGTATTAGAGTATAATATATTAAAACAAGTTGTTAAATAATTAATTTACTTTGAAGAAATAACCAGAAAGGCGCCTGTAGTCCCAGGTATTTGGGAAGCTGAGGCAAAAGAACTGCTTAAGCCCAAGAGTTTGAGGTTGCTGTGAGCTGTGATGCCATGGCACTCTACCAAGGGCACCTCTGTCTCAAAACAAACAAACAAACAAAAGAAATAACCAGAAAGATTTGAAAACTTACCAAGTGTAACAAAAAAGCAGAAGAGGCTGTCAACAATAGTGTCCATAACAGTTTCCATTTCTGTGTCTGTGATATCTGGTCTGTTAATGGCTAAAATGACATAAATAAAGGAGGAAAAAAACCTTTAAATTTATGTCTTTATAATACTTCTAAAATTATGACTAAACTTATAATCAATATGCAGTTTGATAGCATATCAAACAGCTAGAATTTTTTGCTTTAAATTCTTATTTTGTGAATAAGTATTTTTTTTTTTTTTTTTTTTTTTTGAGACAGAGCCTCAAGCTGTCACCCTGGAGAGAGTGCTGTGGCATCACAGCTCACAGCAACCTCCAATTCCTGGGCTCAAGTGAGACTCTTGACTCCGCCTCCCAAGTAGCTGGGACTACAGGCACCCGCCACAATGCCCAACCATTTTTTGGTTGCAGCCGTCATTGTTGTTTGGCGGGCCTGGGCTGGATTCGAACCCGCCAGCTCAGGTGTACGTGGCTGGCGCCTTAGCCCGTTGAGCCACAGGCGCCGAGCCTCGTGAACAAGTATTAATTAAAAATTCTATTACCTCAAAAAAGAGAGGAAAGAAAGAAAATCACCACTTCAATATCAGATATCATAAGAGTAGCAGTAAGAAAAACCCCACCATATAAACTACATAAAATTCTGCCAGAGCAAATGGAAAATAAATATTGTATTCTATGATTTTATTTATAAACACTAGATGGCCTTAAGAAACTGGTGATTCTATTATCCAGCTACTGCCAGAAAAGGACAATGCAAATTAATTATGGAAAAACAAATATCACGTATCATTTTCTTTATACTATATATTATGTTATGTGAACTTCATTTCTATACAAGACTGTAATAAGTAGTTCCCAAACTTTGGTAGGTATAAGAATCACCTTGACACCTGTAATTCTAGCACTCTGAGAAGCCGAGGTGGGTGGATCCCCTGAGCTCAGTTCAAACCAGCCTGAGCAAGAGCTAGATCCTGTCTCTACTAAAAATAGAAAAAATTAGCTGGGCATTGTGGCGGACACTGGTAGCCCTAGCTACTTGGGAGACTGAAGCAGGAGGATGGCATGAATCCAGGAGTTTGAGGTTGCTGTGAGCTGAAGTGATGCCATGGCCCTCTAGTCTGGGGCAGCAGTGAGAGTCTGTCTCAAAAATAAATTAAATTCAATTTAGGGATGTAATTCAACAGATTTGGGATAATTCTAAGAAATCTGCAATTTTAACAAGCTCTTTAGGTGATCCAGATATAAATCACCCTTGGGAATATACTTTAAGAAACACTGCAGTTCTTGACAGTCAAAGACCCTGACTTACTTATCTTCTCTCTCATAGTATCTAGGTCTAGTGTCTGACAAAACAGATGCTTAATAAACACATTTGAAAGACCGAAATGAAATAGTATCTACATAGTTTTTTAATTTCCCAATATCCTGAATGTGAAAACAAATATAGAATTTAATAACAAGTTGTGATTTGCTTAAGAGAAATGCAGAATCCAATTGGATATATCAAGTATCTAAAGAAAGTATGGTCCATCCAGAGAACATATAAAGAATTCAATCAGGCAACACAGAATGTGGATCAAGGAAATGTGCTCTTACTTGGGTGTTACAGCCTACTATCTACCTGAATCAGATAAAAGAAATGGCATAAGGATATAATAGGAAATTATATGAATTTAGGGGACATCAATTCAAGGAAATACATATTCAGTTGATTTTGTAAATCACTGCATAGTTAATTTTGCAGGCACTTAAAATCTCTTACTATAATTAAATCACTGGTTCATTTTGTCATTCACTGCCATCAGCAAAATCTATATGGAAGCATCCAGTTCTTGGTTCTTAAGACTTTAATTCCACATCTCTGAATGGAGTTATAATTGAGGAAATAAGACAGTTATAAACTGCCCATTAGCAACATTAACTCATCTTGAGATAACAACCTGCTTTGCCTAAGATAGTAATCTCAATTTGACTAAGATGATAAATTTGCTTCCTTTATCAGATAACTTTCCCATCCATAGAAAACTGAGTATTAAAAAGACAAGAGATGCAGATAAAACTCATAGTATTAATACATTTGATTTATGTTTTAAAAACCCTGTTTAAGATTACTAAGGCACTTGTTATGTTTAAAAGAATTTAGCATACAATTACATTATGGAAAAGAGCACTATCTCTGGAGTAAGACAGCCTGTGTTTCGTAACCAGGCTCTGTACTTTCCTCATCACTTAATAGCTTTGCTCCTGTTTTCTCATCTGGAAAACTGAAATAATCATAAAATCTATTTACAAAGTTATTCAGAAGAGTAAAGAAACTTAACATTGTAAAGTGCTTAAAACATTGGCACAGAGCAAGCTATTGCTACAATTATTATTGAGAATCTGGGTGATTAGCCATGTAATTACAGTTTAAAATTAGTAATGAATTTCATACTTTCATATTTCTTTAAGTTGACAGGTGTAATAAAATTTAACAAAATTAATATTTGAATGTTAAACGAATTTTAGACTCACTAAAGTTAATTATTTTTAAAGGATTATTTAAATATTTGAGCAGGTTTTGCTTGTTACATTTTTTTTTTTTTTTTTTTTTGAGACAGAATCTTGCTTTGTTGCCCAGGTAGAGTGCCCTGGCCTCAGCCCAGCTCACAGCAACCTCAAGTGATCCTACTGCTTCAGCCTCCCAAGTAGCTCAGACTACAGGCTCCCACCACAACACCTGGCTAATTTTTCTATTTTTTGTAGAGACAGGGTCTCACTTTTGCTCAGGCTGGTTTCCAATCCCTGAGTCCAGGGGATCCTCCCACCTTGGCCTTCCAGAGTGTTAGGATTACAGGCATAAGACATAGTGCTAGGCCTGCTTGTTGGATTAATAAATTTGCCTAGTCTGATATACAAAGCATAGTGTTTACAAAGAAAATGTAAAATACTGAACTTATTATTCAGTTAATTATTAACTGAATTAATATTATAATTATTAACATAATTTAAAATGTTTAAAGGAATTTAAATCATGGTTTCTAATTAAGTTTGTTAAATGAGACTGATTAGAATATAGTCTGTTCAATATGAGCTAACTGATCAAGTAAAAAGTAAAGGTGCTTTCTTAATTTTACCAGATTTATATATAGTATAACAAAATCTGCAAGCTTAACTCTATGGCTTAAAGAAAACTAGGTTTTAGGCAACTAACTTATAAATAAGCTGCTAATTCATTTAAAACTAAACTAATTATAAATAGACCTTTGTGAAAACCATTGTCAAAATCTCTCACATTGACAATTCAGAAGATACCATATTTATACCATTCTAGGGATTTTAATTTCAACAAGAAAACATTTTATAGAGCTCAATGAAACCAAAAGATTCATGTTTTTTATCTATCAGAAAGCTTCCCATCTGACCCAGTGTTTTATACTAAGGGCAAAATACTAAACAATTAATTAGAATCCTGCTACTAAAATATTACCTTACTTGCCATGAGTGAATCATTCATGTAAGGTGCTGTAGGGGCATCTAAAAGTTCAGAGAATTAGTACTTCATTGAGCTTACAAAACAGTTTTATTAAATGTTGGTTATAGGTGACAGAATTCAGCCTGAGACTTGTTTTCTTTGCGTGCTTTTAAAAATCTTTTACAAAGATAAAAAATAATTTTTTTTAAATAGCTCTACTGCTTTAAACAAAGCTGGGTTTAAGCCCACAAAACTTCGATATTACTATTTTTTTCTTACAGTGTATCATTCATATTGTTACCAATGAATTGGGATATTCCTGTTATTACATACCACGATAGGAAACAAGCTCCTTATTTTGATTACATAATACAAACATATCATCTTCCAAAGTAATAAAATTGAGATACTGATCAAAAACCTAGAAATAAAAGAAAAGGTTTATAAATCAATTTTACAATAAAGCCATAGTGAAAGTAAATTTAGTTTGATTTAATATACCAATAGTAGAAATGGAAAAAATTATAATTACATTTGATAACTCAAAATTAACTTACTATGGAGCAGACTGTCTAACTGGGTAAGGATAAGCAGCTAAGAATATTAAAAAGCACTCAATGGTTAGAGTGCTGGCCCCAGGCACAGGGGGTGGTGGGGTTCGAACACGGCCAGGGCCTGCTAAACAAACAAGCAAACAAAAAAGCTGGCCAGGTGTGGTGGCTTACTCCTATAATCACAGCACGTGGGAAGCTGAGGTGGGTGGATTGCCTGAGCTCACAATTCGAGACCAGCCTGAATAAGAGCAAGACCTGTCTCTAAAAAACAGCTGGGTGTTGTGACCGCTGCCTATAGTCCCGGCTACTCAGGAGGCTGAGGCAAGAGAATTGCTTAATCCCAAGAGTTTGGGGTTGCTCTGAGCTGTGATGCCATGGCATTCTCCCATGGGCGACAAAGTGAGACTCTCTCTCTTAAAAAAAAAGAATTATTAAAGAGCAAAAAAATGGCCAGGTGTGGTGGCTCACACCTGTAATCCTAGCACTCTGGGAGGCTGAGGTGGGTAGATTGCCTGAGCTCACAGGTTCGAGACCAGCCTGAGCCACAGTGAGACCCTGACTCTAAAAATGGCTGGGCGTTGTGGTGGACGCCGGTAGTCCCAGCTACTCGGGAGGCTGAGGCAAGAGAATTGCATAAGCCCAAGAGTTTGAGGGTGCTGTGAGCTGTAACTCCAGGGCACTCTAATGAGGGCAACAAAGTGAGACATTGTCTCAAAAAAAAAGCAAAAAACTACAAGATGTTGGGCAATTGGGCAAACTGGGTGGCGCCTGTGGCTCAGTGGGTAGGGCGCGGGCCCCATATACTGAGGAAGCTGGATTCAAACCCAGCCCCAGCCAAACTGCCACAAAAAATAGCTGGGTGTTGTAGTGGATGCCTGTAGTCCCAGGTACTCAGGAGGCTGAGGCAAGAGAATCATTGGAGCCCAGGAGTTGGAGGTTGCTGTGAGCTGTGACACCATATCACTCTACCGAGGGCAATAAAGTGAGACTCTGTCTCTTGAAAAAAAAAAAAAAAAAAGATTTTGGGCAATAATCATCAAAGAGGGATTTTTAGAAAACACAATTTAAGCAGACGTAAGAATTTAAATTGTGGCTGAGAAGAGAATAGATACAAATTTTTAACAAAAACCTCAATTATAATTTTTATATTCATTTTAATCACATTTGCCTAAGAAAGTCACAGTTAACTATTTTTTACATCATGAACTTTTATAAATGAAGTGGGAAAAAGTTATGCCAGTTCTCTGGAAGTACAGATTAAAATTAAGAGAATAAGTTGAAATACATAAAATTTAAACAAATTAAAAGCTATTCCTATTATTTTATGTGAAATTAATAATAAAATTTGAGAAAGAACATTAAAAGACACAAGCCTCAAAAAGTAATCAGAGGTGGGGCACGGTATGGTTTATGCCTGTAATCCCAACACTTTGGGAAGATAAAGTAGGAGGATCACTTAAGGCCAGGGGTTTAAAACTAGCCTGGGCAACATAGCAAGATTTTTCTCTACAAAAACTTAAAGAATTAGCTGGGTGTGGTGGGGAATGCCTGTAGTCCCAGGTATTTGGGAGGCTGAGGCAGGTTGCAGTGAGTTATGATTACGTCACTGCACTCCAGCCTGGGCTACAGAGCCAGGTCCTGTCTTAATGCAACAACAATAACAACAACAACAACAACAACTACTTAGAAGTAGTAGTGGATTATATAAATCTAAGCATGAAAACTCTTTCAGTGGAAAAAAAAAAGGGGAGAAATAAAAGCATGGTGTTTAGTCTGTTATTTTCTCTATATACTTCCCTAGGATTTTCATTTTGTCTTGCCCCAAATCAAGTAGCACAGGTCACAACTGGGCTAATATCAGGAATATATTTCACGAATTGATTTATAACCCAAGCTAAACGCGACTAAAAAGACGTAGATGTAGAACTATTGGTCCACTATAGAACTATTTGGATCCTCTTTCTTAAGAAAAGATCTGGAAATAGTGTATTTATACTGGTTCCACATAAAACAAAGTCAACATATTTCCAGCACAATTTTTATTAACACAATTGTCAAATGATTTCTTAGTTGAGCAAAAAAGATCACGCAACTCTCAGCCTAAAACAAAATTCATTCTGCTTTTTACGTTTGTCTTCCAGATTCATTAAATAGTAGATTCCTTTGGTTTATTCTGCCTAGTTCAAGTCCAAGATAATTTATTTTATCAGAATTCTTTCTAAAACTATTGAGCCTAAACATTTCTTAGGTCACTCTGGTCATTTATAAATCAGACACCTATGTCAATTAGCAGGTTTCAGAACACTGTTAAATTTTACATTAACAAAATGTTATCAACCAATCAAAATCTCTTACCTTGGCTACTTGTGTTACTGCACTAGCTGCTAATGCTGCATTTGCAATATCTTCCAGTTTACTTCTTGAAATAGCAGAAATAAAATTTAAATAATATGATTCATAAAGTTGATTCCGAAGATCCTAAAAATACAATGAATCTTTCATGCTTATAGGATAATACAAAGACCATGAATATAAATCTTTTATATACTGTAAAAGAAAGGTTTTTGGAGAATAAGATACATATTTAAAAGACAAGTTATATAAATGAAAATCAAAAAAAGTATCCTAAGAGAACAAAGTTATGAAGAGGTATTGGTACTGCCTGCAACTGAAATATATCTTAATAAAGTTACAAAATCATATTACCAACAAAATACCATTAATTATAATGCAGCACAAACTGCTTTGATACAGCTTTTCTTCATTTTTCTTAAAAATACCCAGAAATGACTCACTAACGTGTAGTAGTAAAATCTTTATTTTATTTGGCAGACGTTACCTTCCTACTTTTCTGGTCATATGATGACACAACAAATACTTCCTACACTGCACATAGACATAAATAATTCCACTGACCAATTCCAGAAGTAATTCTTAATTATTTACAAGTAATAGAATTTAAGTTGTATAAATTGCTTTTGGAGACAGAGTTTCACTGTGTTGCCTAGGGTAGAGTGCTGTGGCATCAGCTCAGTTCATAGCAACTTCAACTCCTGGGCTTGGGGGCTCCTCTTGCCTTAGCCTCTCAAGGAGCTAGGACTATAGGTGCCCATGTCAATTTTTCTATTTTTAGTAGAGAAGGGCAAGGTCTCACTCTTGCTCAGGATGATCTCTAACTCCTGAGGTCAAGCAATTGTGCCTCAGCCTCCCAGAGTGGGAGGATTACAGGCGTGAGCCACCACACCTGGCCAAGTTATACAAATTCTTATCAAATTTATTTATCTGCTTAAACTCTAGGCAAACAGATAAATAATATTCATATTTCCTCAAATCTAAAATGACACTGACTGTAATAGGCACCACCATTTTACGTATCATTAAGAAAGAATCCTGCGCAAATAAATTTTATGACACAATCAATTTTCAGATGTATCTGATTTCAGAGATGTTAAAATGTGAAAAACTAGAAGTTGGAGCCTGTGTGAGCAAGGCAGCTGAGCATGGCAGTGGTTCAACAAAGGCCAAGAGAACTAGTTATGTATGAGGATTGAGAAAATTAGTATTATGTTCAGAGAAAGGAATTACAAATTTGTAAAGGGAAAAAGGAAAAACTAGAATGAATCTTGTGCTGGTGAACTAAAACAATTTGGGAGTTATCTATGTAGGTAGGTAAGGAGGAGAGAGGTAGAATTATAGAAATAAATATAGCTATAAAAGTATACATGTGCACATACATATATTTCCTAACTTTGTTCATTGAAAGGGCTTAAGAACAGTCACACCCTAGTTCCAATGAGTATACCTAATGCCTATATCCTGATTTCTAAAGTCTGTTCTCTACAGAAAACAACAGGGCTCCTTAGACAAATGGCTGACTCCCAAGCTGGAACAGAGAAAGTTCAATCCCAGACTATTCTGGAGTATTTTCTTGTGCCAGTCAGCAAGGAAGTGGTCAAAGAATGATGGACACATTTTAGAAGGACACACAAATTCAACAAAGTTATAATACAAATATATAAAAATCAGTTGGATTTCCATAATATTGCAATGAACAGTTAGGTAATTAAGAAAATTCTATTCATAATACCCTTAAAGAAAGAATAAATTTAACATAAGAAGTATAAAATTTATCATCTGAAACTATAAAACATTATTAAAAGAAATTATATTTAAATAAATGGAAGGATGCCCCATGTACACAGATCAGAAAATTTAAAATTATTAAGATGGTAATACTCACCAAACTATTTACAGATCCCATGCTATCCCTATTAGAATCCTAGAGATAGCTTCTCTGTAGGCACTGATAAATTAATCCTAAAATTCATTTGGAAACTCAAGGGACCCAGAATTGTCAGAATGATCTATAAAAAGAACTACAAAGTTGGAGGACCAATTTCCCAATTTTAAAACTTGCTACCAATGAAACTGAACATCTACTTCTACTATATGTAAATTTTAACTCAAAATGGATGAATGACCTACCTGTAAGCGCTAAAATTATTTAATATAAAATCCTTAGGAAAAAACACAAAGGTTTGGAATGGCTTCTTACATATGATGTCAAAAGCACAAATAAGAAAAAACAGATAAACTGTGCTTCATCAAAATAAATTTTTGCGTTCTAAAAGATGCTGTGCTTTACTCAAGAAAGTAAAAAGACAACCTAAGAATGGGAGAAAATACTTGCATCTCAAATACCTGATAAGAATCTTGTGCCTCAAATACATAAATAACTCTAAAAATTCAACAATAACAAGAACTCAATTAGAAAATGGGCAAAGAATCTGAACAGACATTTCTCATATACATAAATGGCCAATAAGCATGTTAAAAGATGTTATTAAAGAAATAGAAATGCTGATCAAAAGTATAATGAGATGCCACTTTACACTCACTAGGATGGCTACAATCAAAATGTCAGAAAATAAGTATTGGCAAGGATCTGGAGAAACTGGAAGCCTCATAAACTACTAGTGGCAATATGAGATGGTACAACCATTTTGGAAAATAGCTCATCAGTAACTCAAAAGGTTAAACACAGAGTTATCAATTGACCAAACAATTTCATAACTATGTTTTTCTGGATATAAGAGAAACGAAAACATGTCCATATAGAAACCTGTACCTGAGTATTAATGGCAGCATTATTAATAACAGCCAAAAGACAGAAACAATCCAAACGTTCATCAACTGGCAAATGGACAAAACTTAGTACATACATATAAAGGAATATATTCAGCTACAAAAGGGAATAAAGTACAGTAGAACAACCACCAGAAGGATCATTACAAACTGGTCAACATATGGAACTAAGCCTACTATACTGATATACACATCTAGTGCATGTCCAGTCTACGAAAATTAGGTCAACTTAAGGAGGCAGTAAACTATGGAGTTTCTACTGTATTTATACATGCTACAATATGGGTCAACTTTCAAAACATTACCCTAAGAAAAAAGCCTGATACAAAAGACCACATATTATACGATTCCATTTACACGTAAAGGCCAGAAAAGGCAAATATATAGAAATATAAAATAGCTTAGGGCTAGAAGGGGATGAGGGTGGGTTGGGATGTAATAGTTAAAGGGTATAAAGTTTCTTTTTGCGGTAATGACAATGTTCTAAAATTGATTGTGGTGATGGTTGCTAAACTCTGTGAATATACTAAAAACCAATAAATTATATACCTGTACACATTTAAAGTATGCGAATATTTCAATAAACAATGATAAAAAAGGAAGGAAGAAGAGATCAATAAGCAGTACCTCCTTCAAAAATGGCAGTTGGGTTTATGCATGGCAAAAGAGAAAACTGGTATCATGAAACTACACTGGACACAAAATATACAAACTTCACTGACAATTTAAATAGCAATTTGATTCAATAGTCAATAACAAGTAAAGATGCTGTGACTTATGGCAGATATATTGGACAGCTATCTATCCAATATCTAGTTTTCCCTTTTCCTTGGTAAGACAATCCAGATTTTCTCTGAGGTGGTAATACAATTAGCTAGTGAGCTTGGCAACCTCCCTTGCAGCTCCTTTACTTAGTGAGATATAAAGTCTTCTGGGACGTTTTGGAAGAGCTTTTTGCTTTCCTGATCAAAACGAACAGTAAGAGCTGGCATAGTTCATTTCTCCGCTTCCTGCTGTGAACATGGACAGTTGCGGCTGTCTCCATACATTCATGAAGCAACAAGTAAGACGATGCAAATCAACAAACTTAAGATAATGGATCAAAGACACAGAAGGAGCCTGGGTTTTCCACTACCTTACAGTGCTCTGCATCATCATGGATTTCCTCCTTCCCAGCCCTCCTATTATCTCAGAAGACCAACATCCTATTTTTAATGCTAATACAGTCAAACTTTCTATCTTTTAATGCCAAACTCAGTGTGTTTATTAGTATAGTAGTCACCCCTCACCTGCAGGGGATACATTCCAAGACCACCAGTGGATGCATGAACCCACAGACTGTACCAAATCTAAGTTTTTTGCTTTTCCCTGTACATGTAACTATAATAAAATTTCACTTGTACATTAGATACAGTAAGAGATCACCACCACCAACAAAATGGGATAATTAAAACAATATACTATAATAAACTTATGTAGTCTCTGAAAATGCTATTATATATATATATATATACACATACACACACATATATATATTTTTGGCCGGGGCTTGGTTTGAACCTGCCACCTTCGGCATATGGGGCTGGTGCCCTACTCCTTTGAGCCACAGTGCCGCCCATAATGCTGTAATATTGTTATTATTGAAATATACTCAGTACCCTGTTGACCATGGGTAAAAAAACCAAGGAAAGTAAAACTGCAGATAAGGGGGGACTACTGAATAATGCTTCTTTGGTCAAATTTTAAATATTTCAAGCTACTTATGATTTAAAGATAGGCTCAAAAATCAGAATGCGGCAGGGTGCAGTCCCTCACACCTATAATTCTAGCACTCTGGGAGGCCGAGGCGGGTGGACTGCTTGAGCTCAGGAGTTTGAAACCAGCCTGAGCAGGAGTGAGACCCTGTCTCTAAAACTAGCCAGGTGATGTGGTGGGTCCTGTAGTCTCAGCTACTTGGGAGGCTGAGGAAAGAGGATCACTTGAGCCCAAGAGTTTGAGGCTACTGTGAGCTATGACACCCTGGCACTCTACCAAGGGTGACAAAGTAAGATTGTGTCTCAAAAAAAAAAAAAAAAAGAAAGAAAAGAAAAGAAAAGAAGAAAAGAAACTGGGCAAGGGAATTTGTTTCTTCACTCTGAATGTAAGATTATTTTTGGAAAAATATATGTTTCCAAATTCAAGTCAGGAAAATAAGAACCCGTATTACCTGGCACATTCTGTCAATATTTTCTTCAGTTGGCATTACAAAGTACACTGCAGGAACATCTGGAATAGGATCTCGATCAGAGTGTAAAAGCCTAGCAGACATAAAGAACATAAAACATTTTTTTCTTAGTCACTCACCTCAGAAGATAGTTTAAAATAGTACTTCACAAACTGGGAGTTCACTAGCTCAAGGAGCTCAAGGACAGTGACCTGTGCTGTCAAAAGTGCTTTTTGCATTTAATCAGTTATTAACCCAACCTCCTCCTTACATCAGTGTTAACATTATTTAATGATAAGATCCCAATTTCTCATTAGTCTTCATTTGTCTTATATGTATTGTTTCACAAGAGAATATACAAGAGAAAATCTAAAGATCTTATAGATTATATCACTTCATAGTTTTTTCTTCTTATAATTCAGAGAATATTTTCACTCAAATATCCCAATATCAAATCACAAAATCTCTTTATTATTCATTTTAAGATTCTGACATGCTTATGTCAGGAAATATCATAACAGTTTATTTCTGCAATGTTCACCTCTCTCTAGTCATCCTACTATAATCAGGAAGAGGCACATGTTCCCAGTGGGGTCTGCTGGTCATCCCTTCTCCTGTCTGGCTGCTACTGACACAGAAGGAGGATAACGTGATGGTTGCCACAGGTTGCTGTCTCTTTTTTTTCCTCTTCCTTCTTTCCTCCCTCCCTCCAATCCCCCCCCCTTTTTTTTTGTCACCCTGCTACCTACTTGTCTTTTCTATGTTGGCTGTTCAACTACCACTTCATATTCTGGAAACTTAGTAGTTACTGTTTCCTACAAATTGGCCTAAACCAGTTTGCAGAGTATAAAGTAGTTATAGTATTCTCCAGGAAGGAGGGAATGTTTAGGGGCAAGGTGCGTAACAGTTCACCTCAGCAGCTATAAAATCCTTCTATGTTCCAGTGGCAGCACCAACAGGTTAGGCCATATTGCTTTATTTTTATCAAATATGTTAGAAGCAATATAATCAACCTTAATCACTACACAACACAGACAGCTTCCCATGTGATTAACAGTCATCACTCAGTCACTAAAATTTTTCATATTAATGATACACTAATTTAGATATTCCATTTTTAAAAAAGTAAAGATGGTTCCCAATCATGATAGTTTGGCTTAGGATCCTGTGACTTTATGTTGGTGCCAAAGCCACACACCTTCACTAGAAACCGTACTTCAAGTACCCATACAACTATCTTGTTTTAAAGAGTATTTAATAAATTATGTGAGATAATCAACAGTTCACTAAGTAGTCTTTGTGTTAGATGATTTTGCCCAAATGTAGGCTAATGTAAGTGTTCTGAACACATATAAGGTAGTCTAAGTTAAGCTATGATGTCTATAATCAGGAAGAGGCACATGTTCCCAGTGGGGTCTGCTGGTCATCCCTTCTCCTGATGTTAGGTGTATTAAATGCATTTTCAACTTTTGATATTCTCAACTTATAATCAGGAAATAACCCCATCATAAGAAAAACAACATCCATATATTTAAATTAAAGGAATAAAACACTTCTAGAGCTGGAAGAGACCTTAACACTATTGGTTCTTCTCCTTCACATAGCAAGTAAACCAAATCTACACGAAAAGACACAGGAAGAAAATATAAATTATGAATCACAAAGCCTAGACTGCAGATTAATTTTTAACCTCATAAATAAAGGTTGAATAAAGGAAGATATGAGGAAAAAAATGTGCTGTATGATATAAATACTGTAAGCTTTCTCTATAAATGTTCTTTAATAATTTCACTTCAGGGAGGCCAAGGAATTTTTAATAATGTATTTGAAAATAAATGTCAGTATTAGAAATATGTTAAAACTCACAGATGTAGAGTGATTCCCATATCTCTCAGCTCCTTCACAGATAGCAGAGGAGAAATTATATCTTGGCCAAATCTGTCATAAATGAGTACCTATTTTAAAAAAATGTGTTTTTTAAACGTCATTATCAGTGAACAACCAATAAAGTATCCATACTAAGACAATAATATGAGTTAAGAGAATGCTAAACTTTAATAAATCATGTATAATACTTAATTCTTATCCTTGCCTCAATTTAATATTTTCTATCATTATTTACTAAAATGTCTGTCCAAGTAGTAATATATTCTTGAAAGCATTACTACTTAGGGTATAATAAATCAATAATTATATACATTTCTTCTTATGAAATACTTTTTCTAGGTTACTTTTTTTTCCAGTTTCCATAAATCTTTCCTAAAAACACATATGTAAAAATTAGCCACTTTCAAAACTAACATGTAGTAAGTTCCATTCTGATAAAAATTTAGTAATTTAAGGATCTCAGGTTAATAAGATAATTCACTTTAAAAATTAAGTCTAAAGAATATTTTATAGCCTTATTCAACTAAACGCATTTCCTCACATTCTAAAATACTTCCTCACGTTCTAGTAGTCAGAACTCCAACTGGGTTTTCTCTCTCAAAATTAGTTTCAGATTTAAGGTAAATAAAAAATATCCTCAATTGGTGTTTCTTTACAATTACCTCAAAAATTCTCTATGGAATAAGAAATTGCTAATGAGAATATGAAACATGTTGTAATAAAAATATTTTTTTCTTGAAAGCCAGGATTTCCTTTAGAGAGGCTGAAAGTCTTTCTGCTCTAGTTCTGCTGCGTCTCTCAGAAATCTTCCCTCTTTAAATCTCAATGCACTGGTACAGAAAAATGACAGGTAGGAACCACAGACCACCTACACTTGTGAGCCAAAAGAAAGTTTGAAGTTATTATTTAGGAAACAGCAAGAAAAATCCTAATATGGTTTTCTTTTAGCATCACTGAATAAGTGCTTCTGACCTGATGTTGCTCTACCTTTGCCTATTACTGATTATACTAATTAGATATGTGTTTTCCAGAAATGTCATCAAGCCACACGCAATAAAGATGGTTCCAGTCCATGAACCCTTGTATCACTCTCCCTCCGGAGAAACCCTAACTGCCCCCTTCTATCATCGCCCGATCCAGCAGGAAGCAGTTAGATCGAGTCTTCGCCCCTTTTCCCTAACAGCAGTTGGGGTTTCTACTCGGAGAGGGAGAATTGATGCAGGATATCTGGCACCCTAGCCAGCTCAGCAGAGCCGGCAGACCTGCCGCCTCCTCCTTGGTGGTGTTGGTGCTGCGGCAACCAGCTGAAGAGCCAG
>CAUYRH010010521.1:0-46575 GCA_963574655.1 Perodicticus potto
GGGGGAAGAAGAGGACAGGGAGAGAGGGGAGGGGGAGAGGAAGACGGGGGGGAGAAGAGAACAGGGAGGGGTGGAGGAGGAGAAGAGGACAGGGAGAGGGGGAGAGGGAAGAAGAGGACAGGGAAGGCAGAGGGGGGAGGAGGACAGGGAGGGGGAGGGGGAGAGGAGAGAAAGTGTGTGCGCTGTGGTGTCTTTTCCTCTTCTATCAAGGACAACAATCCTTTTGATTTAGCGCCTTGTGACTGACTCCATTTAACCTTAGTGACCTCCTGATAGACCCTGTCTCCAAATACAGTCACATTGGGAGTTAGGGCTTCTACATATGAATTTGAGGGGATACAATTCAGTTTGTAACAGAGATTGGGTTACATGTGTAGAAGACTAAAATCTGAGGGTAGGCTCGGCGCCTGCGGCTCAAGTGGCTAAGGCGCCAGCCACGTACACCTGAGCTGGCAGGTTTGAATCCAGCCCGGGCCTGCCAAACAACAATGACGGCTGCAACAAAAAAATAGTTGGGTGTTGTGGTGGGCGCCTCTAGTCCCAGTTACTTGGGAGGCGGAGGCAGGAGAATTACTTGAGCCCAGGAGTTGGAGGTTGCTATGAGCTGTGATGCCACAGCACTCTACCTAGGGTGACAGCTTGAAGCTCTGTCTCAGAAAAATAAATAAATGAATAAATAAAATAAAATCTGAGGGTAGGTATTTGGGGTTTTACTTCTCTAGGACAGTGCTGTCCTAAATTTTCTAGTCACCACATTACAAAAAGGAAAACAGGTAAAATTAATTGTAATCATTTTTTTTTATTTGTTCGAGTATATCCAAAATATTTAACATTTGAGTATATAATCAATAAAAAAAATTGAGATTTTTATATTTTGGAGGGCATTAAGTCTCCAAAATTTGGTATGTGTTCTACACTTACTGCACATCTCAGTATGGACTAGATGCACTTCAGTATGCTCAAAACTCACTCCCAGCTGGTGATGGCTGCCATATTGGACAGCCCAGCCCAAGGCAACAGAGAGCCATTGGAGTCGCTGAGTAAAGTGGTGCAATGATGGATTTATCGTCATTGTGGTTTAGGGAAAATTATCTGGCTCTGGCTCTGGAATAGAGGAAACTGGGATCCAGGAATGCAGTAAGCCTGTTCTTCTGGTTATCATTAATGTAAAATCAAGAGGAAGAAAGAACCTAAATGTAGGGTGGTATTAGTTGAGAAAGAAAAAGTTAGGTAGTTGGGAAAGAAAGGATGATGTATTTATATAATTCATATTTATGTTAAAAAAATCTCTTGTATATGATATAACATGTATGTAAATGCCAGGTGCCTATTTGAAAAAGATTTAAGTACGAATCTTTAGGATCTGAAATTGAAAATGTTTGCCTAGAGGTAGCTTACCAGTCTCCAACTTTGGGAAGTTTATTTCCTTCCAAGTAGTAGGAAAACTTCTGGCCTTCTGTCGGAAGCTTAGGACACCTGCATGGGCGTGCAGCAAGGGACTCTGTTCACCTCTCTTTCCAACTTTCATGATAGTCTCTTTAAACCTAAGAAAACGCACAGGGCTCTGAGGACATGTACCGTGACAGAGGTTGCAGATGCTCCCCTTCCAGAATATTGGACTTTCCAACTGTATAATGCTCTTCCTTCCTCTGCACCCACCTCTCCCTCCTCTGCTGTTTCTAACAGACATTGATGAGTGCCACCTGGGGGTGCACAGCTGTGGCCAGAACGCCAACTGTACAAATACAGAGGGAGGCTTCTCCTGCACCTGTGCCGGCCGCCCGTCTGAACCTGGACTGATTTGCCCTGGTAGGTGGTGGGCGGTCTGCATCGAAGGGGAACAGGTTGGTTCAAGGAAATTCTGTACCCAAGTATGTTTATGTTAGAGAATCTAAAAGTCATTTAGTTCAATCAGAGTGGAGAGCTGTCTTTCCTGGTTAGGATAATGCTGGGCTTGAGAATTTGAAATGGTCCAAGTTTTCTTAATTTAATAGCATCTAGAATAAATCATTAAGGGAGGAATACAAGTGTTTCTTTTTAACTATTGTTGTAACTGAGGCCACCCATAAAAATACGGACCCCCACTCAGGGTACAAATCAGAGGTGATTTTATTTACTCCTGCGTGGGGGGCGGGGCACTGCAAAGAGGCAGACGGCCCAAATCAGGTGGCCATTTATTACATCTGTAAGGACGGACCACTGCCCAAAGGGCAAGTAGCCAAATCAAGTGGTTACATCTGCACAGACAGACTGCTGTCCCTAAAAGGCAAACGGCCCCTAAGAGAAATGCAGGCAGCCTTTTATACCCTTTTGTGCTGATGTGGCAAAGCAAGCATGTACAAAAGCAAAACATGGCGGGTTACAAGGCGGAGTCACAGTCAGGTAGTTGGCTCAGGGGGTAGCTGCGTGGCGGCTCAGGGGGTAACTCAGTAACCATGGGGACAACTTGGAAAGCCCAGTACCTGGGAAACTCAGTTTCCTGGGAATCTCTGCTTGAGTGAGTTTTTACCATTGTTTAGCTGGCTAAGGAGGTTGAGGTAAGTTTCTCATCATTGTGTTTAGACATTGCTAGGGAGTCAGGGAGCTCAGAGAACTTCCTTGTCAGAAACCTGTTCTCAGAATTAAACCAAAAAGGGGGGTTTGAGATGGACGGGGACTCAGGCTGAAACAGTTAGGGGCCTTTAGGGGTCTTCTTGCCGGGTTAGTTACTACAATACAACTCCTCTCCTCATTTCTAATGTTGACTTTCTGGGGCTGCTGGATATATTGTGCAGAGCTAGGCAGCTACCCAGTGAGGAGGTCTGGGACTCAGCATTTTAAATCACTTTCAAGGATTTTAAAACACTGAGAAGGTAGTATTTCTTCATCTGAATTAGAACTCCAGCTCTCTTCTCTTTCTTTTTAAAGATTCACAGTGGTTAACTCCTGTTTCCTGAACTTTCTCTCCATAATAGCAGTATTATCTCACCATCAGCCCCCCAGAAGGGAAGCTGGCCTCACCTAGACCCTGGTAACCAGGATTGGGCTGTTTCCCGTCACGGCCCCTGTTTGCCTCTTAGCTCTGCAAGCAGAAAACATCCTAGAAAGAAAAATTCTTTATTTGCTTGATCTCTCTCTTTTTGGCACATCATTTTGCCCAGATAGTTTGCTCTTCTTAAAGAGAATGAAACGCTGCTAACATTTGTAGAGTCGTTTCCCATTCAAGGAGCCGTGAGCCTTAAGAGACTTTAGCATTCTCTCTGTTGTGGTGACATTTCCTCTCTGTCAGAGCTGCTGCAGTCTTGTCTTTGAGGGTCCCCCTGAAAGTTAGATAGTCTTTAGAAGCAGCAGTGTGTGGGAGAAATTTTTGAGACTCCCGGGGTATGGCAGTATTAGACTGTGTATTGGTGGGGAGTTTTGAAGCCCTAGAGATACCAGCTGTTCAGCGAGACCTAAAGCGAGCTGTCATTTCACATGGTTAGAGTGTGATGACAGATTTGTTTTTATAATAAGCTCAGTGACTCTGAATCATATGATGATTTGGGATTAGCCCTTCTCTTCCCGGCCGCCAGTATGCTTTATATCAGATGATACTGAGCCTAAAAAGACTGACTTACCGTTAGGCTAAGAAAGGGAATCTGGTAGTTCTACTGTCACTAAAAGATGTTATACATGTTCACAGAAATTAGTTCCTGATATTCACACCTGAAAGACCGTCATCACTTTAGAAAATAAAAGTAATGTCTTGGATTCTTCTAGACTCGACTCCACCCTCTCACCTCAGGGAAGATGGCCGCCACCCTGTCCGAAACAGTTACCCGGGATGTCCCCCCTCTCACGATGGGTTCTGCCTCCACGGGGGTGTGTGCATGTATGTTGAAACCGTAAACACCTACGCATGCAAGTAAGTCAAACTGTCTACTCATGGCATCAAGATGGGTGCTTGTGGGCCATAACTTTTAGCTAATGTATGAAATTTATACTGAGCACATTCACCTGCAATTTGTTTTTTTTTTTAAACATATATACATATAAATTATGTGTGTGCACTTCACTGCCCCCTCCTGGTCTACCACACCCTCCCTCCCCCACACCCACCAGCCACCAGCAGTGGTAAGCATGAATCTAAGGAATGGTGATTTTTCCTTTTGTTAAATTATTTGATGTTACTACTAGTATAGTCTGGGAATTGCATTTCTCAATCTGGTTGAAAGACTTAGATCTGTGAGAGGATTCCTTAAATATCAATTTAATTTCTGCCAACTATGTGTGAGCAGCCGTGGGAATTTCTGGATTTACCAAAGTGATGTATGTATTCACACCAGATTTCTTGCCAGCGACTACAAATGGTTTTTTTCTTTGAAACCACATATATGTATACTTTTTTTCACTTCCTAGTAGTTTATTTTTGTATTTTTATTGTTTAGTAATAATTGCTGCGCGCTGCAACTGCTGCTTTGTCCTCCCTTTGTGCCCCCAGGAGGGTTTGGCAGTGGGGAAAAGTGTCAACTTGGACAGGAGCTTCGGAGGAAGGCCTGAAAGTATGAGGCATTCCCGCCGTGCTCACGTGGAAAATCTTTCCCATGGAGCCTTTAACAAGACACAAACTCACAATGGCTAGTTTTTCATCAGATGTTACTTTTATCATTTCGTGTCAGATGATAGGAGGAAACTGATAGGTAAGGAAAACCAAATAGGTCTTCCAGGGTTAGACTCCTAACTCATTGATAATTTCCTCTGTACCTGCGGGAGGTATTCTGATCCTTACAGATTTATGAGCTTATAGGCTGTAATGATCGTAGTGGCAATAAGGAGCAGAGATAGAGTCTGATTGACGAGAAGAATAGGCTGTATTCCATGATCAGGTACAAATCACGTCATTGTGACAAAAATAGTGGAAAATGTTCAAGAACACTAGTAAAAATGACTCAGTTCTAATGGAATTCTGTTTTCATGTTCATATTTACATGCTGTAATTTTATAACCTGAGATAAATCAGATACTTACAAGTGTTATCTTTGATTTTAATATTAAGGACAAAATAGCTTTTGCTTGTTGGTTGTTTGTAGTCATCCCCAGTGATAAAATTACAAAAACAAATGTGCTTATTTATTAGGTCACGGTTAATTTCTTCTGTGATACTTTAACTGTAGATTATAAGAATCATAATAATAATATAAAGGGCACTGCAGGGTTACATAATGCATTTAGTATAATATTTTCATTTGGCTCTGATAGTGCCAATTCATTAAATGATGGATGAACTCTTTAGCCCACTACTTTTCCTTCAGTCACTAAATCTTGATGAAAATATCATGTTTCCCTGATAATGCTTTAAACATGAGTTGCTACAAAATAACAAACTGGAGAATCACGCTCCAATTTAAGGACCTTTAATCTAAAGCAATATTTAAACTATCACCACAGTTCACAGCAATCTGGATCCTTTGTTTTTGAATTGTAATTTTTAATAAAAATGTGTTTTAATCAAGGCTTCAACCCTTCCCACCGTCTGCCCTGATGACCTCACTTTATTTTTTATTAATTCCATAATAACCAGTCTGTAGGGAATGACTTTGATTAGAAACACTCCACAGGCAGGTATCATTCTGTCCAGAATGTTCTTCATGGTGCAAGCAGGTTTCTATAGGACCAGCTTTTCCTTCTTTGTTTGAAGGTAGGTGGAAGTTTTCCTCAGATCCACAGATCTGGATGAACCCAGGGATGCAGAGGATGTGAGACTAGAAATCTCAAAGCCCAAGGTGGTCCTCAAAGGTTTTCTGGTTTGGGACCAGGTATGAAGGCTCATGCCTGGAATCCCAGCACTTTAGGAGGCTTAGGCAGGAGGATTGCTTGAGGCCAGGAATTCGAGACCAACCTGGCAATGCAGGTTAAAAAATTTTTAAATTATTCAAAAATAAAAAAATTATCCAGACATGGTAGTGCACACCTGTAGTCATATCTACTCAGGACCCTAAGCCAGGAGAATACCTGAGGCTCAGACTTTGAGGTTGCAGAGCGCTCTGATGATGCCACCACCCTCCACCCTGGGCAACAGGATGAAAGCTCATCTTTATCATCATCAGCATCATCATCGTGATAAAATGTTTTCCTGGATTGGAGATTCTCAGGAGGCTCCAAACCTCCTGAGCTCAAAGGAAGTCTTCATTCATTCTGATCTGGCTTTGAACTAATATCCATTTGATCAGGTCAACTTTATTTTAATTAATTAATTTGTGTGTTTATTTTTTATTTTTATTTTTTTTTTGCAGTTTTTGGCTGGGGTTGGGTTTGAACCCGCCACCTCTGGTATATGGGGCCAGTGCCCTACTCCTTGAGCCACAGGCACCGCCCTATTTATTTATTTTGAGACAGAGTCTCACTATGTCACCCTGGGTAGAGTGCTGTGGCATCACAGTTCACAGCAACATCAAACTCTTGGGCTTAAGAGATTCTCTTGCCTCAGCCTCCCAAGTAGCTGGGATTACAGGTGCCTGCCACAATGCCCAGCTATTTTTCTGTTGCAGTTGTCATTGTTTAGCAGGCCTGGGCTGCATTTGAACCTGCCAGCCCCTGTCTATGTGGCCGACACCCTAACCCCTGAGCTGGGGGCACCAAGAAGTCTTAGTCTTCTTTAGACTAAGATCCCCCAATATCAGTACAGTGAATTGTTTCTTTCTTTCTTTCTTTCTTTCCTTTTTTTTTTTTTTTTGAGACAGAGTGTCACTATGTTGCCCTCGGTAGAGCACGGTGATGTCACAGCTCACAGCAGCCTGAAGACCTGTAGTCCCAGCTATTCAGGAAGCTGAGGCAAGAGGATCACTTGAGCCCAGGAATTTGAGGTTTCTGTGAGCTAGGCTGATGCCATAGCACTCTAGCATGGGTAACAGAGTGAGACTCTGTCTCAAAGAACGAACAAACAAACAAACAAAAACAACAGATTGTGTAATCCAGGTACTTTGAGAAATGTGTCGTACTTTAGCCCTCAGGTCTTAATTCATGGTGTACCACAACATTAAAATGCCTTATTTACTTTTATTTCATCTGCTGAAATTATTAGACTATGGAAATGCAAACTTCTTTGACCAGGGAATGTTTGGTTTATCAGAAGAACCCAAAACACTAGTGATACCTCTCTCCCCCGGCCCCTGCTTAGTAAAAGGCTGACTGACTATTCTAGGTCTTATAAGGCTCAGGGAGACTCTGCTATAATAGCTGGACTTGGCTGGTTACAGGACTCCTGGCCACGTGATTAGCATATTCTTCAAGACCCCCAAATCTCTGCGAGGATCAGAGGCATAGCACATCAACATCCGACAGTTAAAAAATGGCTGCTAGGTATTAGGAGTAAGTGACTATAACCAGAGATAGATAGAAATAAAACAGCATCCAGGGAGTTTTGGATAATGATGGTCCTTTATGCTTTTATACTCAGATCCTGACATCTCTTGCATGGTCAGTTGTAGAAAAATAGCTTTTCAGAAGTAAATAGAACATAAAACTCTTTCTGGGAACAGAATGAGTAGTAGAAAGAATATAGTCTTTGAAATCACAGAACTATATGAATCAAACCTCTCAGTCATTAGCTATGTGACTTTGTAGTAATGCTTCGAACCTCAGTTTCCTCATCTGGAAGATGGGAATGTGACCTGGGCATGATGGCTCATGCCTATAATCCTAGCACTCTGGGAGGCAGAGGTGAATGGATTGCTTGAGCTCAGGAGTTTGATACCAGCCTGAGCAAGAGTGAAACCCAATATCTACCCAAAATAGAAAAACTAGTTGGACATTGTGGTGGACACCTGTGACCTCAGCTACTTGGGAGACTGAGGCAAGAGGTTCTCTTGAGCTTAAGGGTTTGAGGTTGCTGTGAGTTATGATGCCACGATACTTAACCCAGGGAGAAAGAGTGAGACTCGGTAAAATAAAATAAAGCCGAATAGAATAGAGTAAAATAAAATAAAAGAAGACGAATATGCCATAAAAAATAAATAAGTAAAAGCGCCTCACACAGTGTCAAACACACAGGTGCTTAGCGAATGCTAACTCCTTTCCTTCCTTCTGGAAGTGACTTTCCAACCTCCTGAGATCAGCTAGAGGTGGAAGCAGGACTGATCCGGACCTTCTGGAGCCTTATGGAATGTTTTTCCAGGCTGCCTCTTGTCACCTTGAGGAGTGGGATCAGTTCCTGTATGTTCATTTCCTCAAGTCCTTTTGGAGTGATGTGGGGACCTGTAGGGATATATATATATATAGGGCCAAGGGGAAGGAATTCCTAATAAGTGAGCATCACAAAATGTTTAGTAGGATGTTTTTAAATAATAACAAAGAATAATAAAATGCAAATGTTTGGATTTAAAAGAATAATAAAATACAAATGTTTACCCAAGAGCCGGTAGTGTCTAGAAAGGCACACTCCCAGTAGATGGCAGTATTGTTTCATTTACTCTGAAAAGGTTCCACGTGGATAAGTTCCACATCCTAGTGAAGTGGTCACTGGAAATTCCAGTGACAATCTCATGAATGAGGCAGGAGGGTGTTTCTGGGTGAATGTTCCTTTTCCTCCACATAGTTCCCTGGCCTTGAAGAAAATGGGCAAATATTTGCGTCTGTGTCACCAGTGAGACCCTTTCCCTTGGGCCAATAAGTGATTAAAAAACAAGAAAAGGGTGATCCGTCTCCTCCTCAGGCTAGGTAGGTTGTGTGTCCTGTTCAGGAACTGTATATACTCTTCTTTGGTAACCTGGTTTGAACTGAGGGACTCTGCTTTCAGATTCTTCTTTCCATTGACCTGTACTCCTTGCAATCTGGCCAAACATTTGTTTCCAAAATTCCCTTGGCTCTCAGGGTAGAACTGCTTTTTTTGTGTTGGTTTTAAAAGGTGGCTCCTGAGGATTTTGGCCTAACAGAAATTGATTTTTAATCAATGTTCTGCAATGCTTTATAGAGGCAGGATGCAAAAATCCCCCATCAATCCCAGGGCAAACGGACTAATAGGGGAAGTTGGTGCGGCATTAACTTGTGGACCATAGTGCTTTCACCGACCCCCGATGGATTTTCTATATGCTTCCATAGAGCTGAGTCTAGAAATACAGAGGTTGAGAGACGGCTGCATATCGGGGATTTTGGCCAGGCATCTCTGATGACCTCTGTGTGTTGTCACAGCTGCATTGTCGGTTTCGTCGGGGAGCGGTGTCAGCACCGAGACCTGAAGTGGGAACTGCGCCACGCTGGCCTGGAACAGCAGCGGAATGTCACCGTGGTGGCTGTCTGTGTGGTGGCTCTGGTCCTGCTGCTCCTCCTGGGGCTGTGGGGGGCTCATTACTACAGGTGACCCTTTCTTTCTCTGCTACCTTAAACCTCTGTCTAAGCCCTCCTAGGGTGGGGGTGGGGGAGTCGCCTGCCTCCTTGAGATGAACATTTACATACTTACTACATTTAAAAAGTAGAATAAACATTTTTTTAAAAGTGGCCCGGGATTTCACCTCCCTGGGACAGCAGTGCTCCTCCTTGTTCATTGCGGTCCTTGCACCACTGCACCACTGTATGTGGTTCTTATTCCACTGGTGCATTTTTTGCATTCCACTTTCTTCTTGCAGCATCACATGTTCCTCCCACCACCATAGCCTGCATGACTCTAATTTTTCACGGCTGCCTTCCACGGAGTGGATTTCCTACAAAATACTATATATATATTTTTTATTAATCCGTATCTTCCTGGAAGGAAGTGTCTGGTCTTTGGATTTTGTGTTTTCAATAATTTCAAGTTAATAGTTGGAAACTGTGGGACAATAACATTTATACATTCCATTAAAAAAATAATACTATGTTGTTAGTGTAGTACTAAGGTACTACACTGTTCGTTTTCCATTTTCTTAAAAAGTAGGACAGCATCCTCCACTATCACCAATATTGGAACACACTTGATGTACTGTTGTGGTTCATGTTGTACAAAATCAGTGAGTCATGAGACTTTGGGGGCTGAAGATACTTTGTGGAATTATCTAGTTCACTCTTCTCATTTTGTGGCTGAAGAACCTAAGGCCCACTTAACTAACAGGTCCCAATTCTCTGGGAATGTATGAAATATCTGCCACCGTCTGCAGGTAAAAATTTAACCACCTTTACTGGTACTACATAACTACTGGAGTGACAACTGTCTTGTATTCTGGAAAATTCAACCTGTCAGCCAAGATGCACTTGTCTGAGATCTTGCTATATCCTAGTGTAGTGGTTAAGAGCATGGGCTCTGGAATTATAGCATACAAGTTCAAATCCTAGTTAGCATCTAAATAACATCAAGTATGTTTCTTGGCCTCTGTAGTCATTAATTTCCTTTGGTGTAAAATACAGACAAGAATAGTACTTATTGCAAGGGTTCTTGTGGGATTAATTGTTAATGTAATCAAAGAGTTAGCTATGTGTGTGGCTGTATTTTGTACTATAGATAGATTGATTCTGACAAGGTCAAATTAAAATTGCTAGTCTAAATATTGCCATGTCACTCAAATAAGCCAACAAATATAGCTCTAGCATTGAGCTTTTAAGTCAGGAATATTAAATAGCTTTCCTTAAAGGGTTAGAATCAGTTATTTCTTCCAATATACCATTCCTTGCCTGTCTTGTTGAAATATTATTTGGCACTGTTTGTCTTCTGCACCTCTCAAAAGATTATTGTTTGTAAAACTAAATAAATTTTAAAAAGTATCCTCACATTATTACTTCATAAAACTTGTTTTCTTGGAAAGACCTCCACCCCTTATAAAAAAAAAATCAACAGGAAGTATTCCATCACAAACCATAACTCTGTAACTTTTTGTAACTGTTTAGCCACTTGCTCGATTTTTTCTTTGAAGACTTTGATTAAAACCCGTAATGACCCACACCATCCATGACATCGGATTCTCAGCTCATGGCGTGCGCCTTTTCCCGCAGCCCTTGCCTCCCTTTTTTGCTCTTCCCACATGTCCAGGTAGGGTTTTGACAGATGGTTGCACTCCTAGAGGTAGTTAAGCTGCCCATCTGCCCATGTCCGCAGTGCAATCTTGAGCTTGGCTGGTGGTCCTCACTGTAAATCGCCTTCCTGTTTTCCCTCCCTTGGGTGCCCTCGTGATGTGTTAGGTACCTGCCTCTCCTCCAGAGGCTGCTGCTTTGAGGACAGAGCCTGCCTTAACAGTCCCGTACCAGTGGGGGGATCCGTGACTGACGCCCCCTCTGATGTTTTGTTTTGGTATTTCTATTGTCTCATATAAACAAATATACACACACACAAAAAAAATCAGTGGGATCAGCCCTGACACACATTCCCCCACTTTGGGATGTGATTGATACTCGGTCTACAGCCCCCTCCATCAGCACTGTGGGCACAGCGCCTTGCACAGACAATGCTGAATGCTTGTCAAACAAAACAATCTATTCTGTTTGAAAAACTGGATTTGGAAGCAAAAGACCTAGTCTATTTCCTGGCTTTGTGGCAGGAGACTGTATTAACTTGGGTCTTCCCCTCCTTAAATTTTGCCTCTAATTCCTTCGTGGGTAGGAGAGATCACAGTGGGGAGTGGAGGAAAGCCAGAGTTTTGTGTCGCAATGACCCCCTTCCTGGGCTGCCCTCCGTAGCTGCTGCGCCTTGGTGGCATCTCTGCCTGCTCCTGAGCCCTGCTGGCTGCACCTGTAAACAGAGCTGATGCAGCCTGCCTCGCGGTGCTGGAACATAATTCCACAGGCAGCCCCACGACTCCCCCGCAGATTTGTACGGCTCTCAAGGTAGAATCTTTGTTGTTGCTTTTCCAGTGCTATGGTCCCAGTACCGGGACAGCGTTGAGGGTATAGTTAGTACTCAGTGGGCATCTGTGAGTGAATGAATGAATGCATGGCTTCCCTCCCAGAGGGCACATGTGCACACACACCCCTTCATCACAGAACCTTGGAAAGAGTTCTGCAGAAAAGAATGCCTTCAACACCCCAAGTTTCGCTCCTAGTGATCTTCACATTTCTTCTTTACTGCACATTTTGGGGACCTAAATTTCAGTAGCAAAAATACTTGTTCTTGACCATTGCTGAGTAGGCCGAGTATTCTGTTTTGTTTTGAGGTTGTCTCACATTTTGGCTTTATCGCAGGACTCAGAAGCTGCTATTGAAAACTCCAAAGAACCCATATGAAGAGCCAAGCGGAGATGTGAGTAGCGGTGCGCGTGGCAGCAGGCCGGCCACCAGCGAGGATGGGACGTCTTCTTGTCCCCAACCTTGGGTAATGGCAACCAAAGCAGATGGAGCAAGGAACTGGCGTGTTATTAAACCCAGTTTATTTTTTTCTCATTTGTACCAAGTTTAGAATAGCTGTCATCTGTTGCAGCTTCCAGACACTGTTGTTGGCCAGCACATCAGCTAGGGAAGTCCTGGGTGGGAGGGTGAGGCAACTTGCTCCAAACTGAGGGAATCAGACGTGTTCATGGTATAAAATAATAGCACAAGAAAATTTGGAATTGTTTTCTATCATAGATTCTTTCTATAACTTAGATTGTATTGTTAGATTCTATAACTTAGATTGTGTTGTATTGTGTGAAGAATCTTTCCCAATTTTTAATTGGTACCTTTTGGATGGATGTCTTAAAAGCCCAAGCTTACGCTGCCAATTTTCTTAATATTTCTTTTCACGTGTACATTTTAAATCCCTGTACTTCAGTAACAAAACAGCTACCAGATTCAGCAAGTAAACATACAAGGTTTACTTGGTTAAATTCATGCTTATCATAAAAGTTTAAGTTCTCATTTAACTGGCTGTCCACTATTGTATCTGACAAACCTAGAGGTTTTCCAGAAAGTTTAGTGGACAGGGAAGTTCAGATGCTTCAAAGATGATCCACGTCAGTGACTGATCTCAGAACACCAGAGGGCAGACTTGGGTCAGGCCCTGCCAAGCTTTCTAGAACCTATTATGGGAACTCGGTTTCCGGAAACCTGTCAGTTAACCGGACTGATTCAGTGTGTGCTCTTGGTATTATTTGTGGTGTACATTGTAAAAGAGGCTGGGCTATATGGCAGGTCCGGGAGGATTGAAACATTATGGAGGAGCTATGAGGGAGAGTTTCTGGAGGGGCAAAGGCAATGTCTAGGGTCCTTCCCACATCACTGTGCGTCCCCAGGGAATAGCTTTCCTATACCTGTGCTTTTAACTAACAGGTGATTATCTGTCCTTGTAATAGACATTCAGTGTGTTCTTATTTCTTGGTTGAACTTGACTATGGAAGTTATATACCAAATCTGAGTTCTAGCCTCAACTTCCCACTAGTTGGCTGTCTCATCCTCACCAAGTTGTTCAACCTCTGCAGACCTCTGCCGCCTCTTCAGTACAACCAGAGGTTCAGATTAGATGGTCTTGGATATCCCCATGACTCTGTCAATTTCCTAAGTGTGTGATTCGAGGGGGATCTACCTCCAGAATACGCTCAGTGTTCTGAGGCCTGTGATGCTGTGGGCTTCTGAATGACCCAGGTCTCGCTTGTCGGTCTGTGTGGTGTTTCATTTACATTTGGGGTAGCAAGTTTAATTCATCTCATTTAAATCAAGGGAAAGAGGAGAAACACAATCTGTGTGTATCTGCTTTTTAAAAAAAATTTAAAAAAACCCTTTTCTGCTGCTTTCATGAGCAGCTGTTGGCTCAGGGCTGTGTGAGGAGGCCCCGGGCTGCTGGGCTGAGTCCTGCAGCCGTCGTCGTAAGGGCCGTGGACACCAGCTGCAGCTGCAGATATCAGCGGGAGCGGGAGAGAGCTGAGCACCCAAACCAGGAGAGGCAGCAACAGAAACAAATCTGGTTCCATCAGCTGCCTTCCCCTCTCAGCCCAGAATGCTCTTCCGGCAGAGAGAGGCACATGGTTGGAACATTTGCAGTGCAGAGGGCTGGCTTTTGATTTGAGCCACACACAATGAGCGTGTGCCCTTAAACAGCGGGCCCCGTACTAATTCTGCCATGCTCTGCTGCAGGGAGACCCCTGACGAGGGTGGGATGAAGGGTGATTAGTGTTGTGGCAAATAACAAAATGAAAACACATGTTTGTGGAATCCACCCTTTCCTTACCAACATCCCTCTGTCCTCCCTTAATTGACTCCACTCATCATCCTTTCTTACACTTTCCTCAGAGAAAAACATGGGCAAAGAGATTTTGTTTCTGTTCCCTTTTCCTCCTGTCGGTTGAGTTGTGGGCCCTTCCTGCGTGGAAGGCCCATTTTTGAAGCACAGGCAGCCGAAAGCGTGAGCAGTCCGCCGGGTTACTGATTGACAAGGAAGGGCTTCACCAAACTGCGTCCTTTGTTCTGGAGCACAGGGTCACTTCTTTTCTTACCTTTTATCATTGCTCCATTTTAATATCTAATCCGTCTAGTGTGAGCCCAAGCCAGTGAACTCTGCTCACCCTGCTTACCGAGTCCCTCCACTCGCAAAATAATGGCAAAAGTAATCATTGTGTTGACTGAAGGGAAGTGTTGTTTTCTGGGCCTCCCTTGTTTTCTGGTTCCTAAGCTGTTCAATTCCGAGAAAGCATTTGGTAGATACTTGCAAAATAGTTGTTACACAATTAGTTATGATTCCTTGTTAATGACTCCAAATTACTCAGAACTTGGTGGCAGATTTACATGAATTTTATTTCAAAATTACATATATATTTGAAAAGTTGTAGCACGTACATGTCTGAAATACCATTTGTCTGGCCGGTGGCAAATGCTTAGAATACGTATGTATTCCTATATTGCTCATAGTAAAATGCTGGCCCCCAGTGACACAAAAGTTAGGGTTCTAGAATTAGAATAGATTCTTTAGTAATGATATTGGAAGCGCCTACTTTCTCTGGTACAAAGTAATATAAAGTGCGTCACCTGTGGCTCAGTGGTGCCGGCCCTATATCCTGAGAGTGGCGGGTTCAAACCCAGTGCCAGCCAGCTAAAAAAAAAAACAGCAGTGGCCAATTGCCACAAAAATAGCCAGGCTTTGTGGCAAGGCACCTGTAGTCCCAGTTACTTGGGAGGCTAAGGCAAGAGAATCACTTAAGTCCAAGAGTTACAGGTTGCTGTGAGCTGTCACGCCACAGCACTCTGCCAAGGGCGACAGAGTGAGACTCTGTGTCAAAAAAAAAAAAAAAAAAAAAAGAAAGAAAGAAAGAAAAGAAAGAAAGTAACGTAAAGTTCTTAAATGAAAATAGAATTTTTCTTTAGCCAGAGAGATAAACGTGAAAGAGCCTTTCTTTCAACTTTCCCCTTCCATAGGATGAACATGATGAAGCTGTAGACTTTGATTTAACGTATGTGGAGATAATTTGTGAATTATATAATAATAGCCTCTCTCTCCCTTTTGTTTTCTGCAGTTTGTGGTTATAAAGGAACACCACGCCCCCAGGCAAGAGAGTCAACCAGTGGCTGACAAGGATGGTCAGGCAGCAGATGTTGGCCAGTTTTCCTCCCTGGAGCCTGGTGAGTGGTTATCTTATCTGGATGCTGAATGTTTTTTCAGTGGAAAGTCTCATCTAACCAGACAAATGGTAATCATGTTGTATAAGCTATGTGAGCATCTGGGCTATATTGAAATGCCATGGAGCTTTAGAGAAATATATTTGGACTAGATTTCTGTTTAATATGAGGTTGCCACATTCACTCAAAACTCTGGTCACACAGCAGTCTGCTCAGTCACTTTGAGCAAGCACACACTAAGCGACTCCTTATTTTGAATTCGTTTTGATTTTGAAGTCATTCTTGAGGTTTGGGATCTAGACCTTCTAGATCCCTTCTATATAGAAGGTCTAGATCCCAAACCTCAAGAATGACTTCAAAATCCAACCTAATGTATAGTCCCAGTTAAATTGTAAGTGGCTCCAAGAAATGTGCTCCATGTTCTTTTTTTTTTTTTTTTTTTGAGACAAAGTCTTATTCTGTTGCCCTGGGTAGAGTGCTATGGCGTCATAGCTCACAGCAACCTCCGACTCCTGTGTTCAAGCAATCCTCTTGCTTCAGCCTCCCGAGTAGCTAGAACTATAAGGGCCTGCAATGATGCCAGGCTAGTTTTTTCTATTTTTAGTAGAGATAGGGTCTCACTTTTGTGCAGACTGGTATTGAACTCCTGAGCTCATGCAATCCACCTGCCTTGGCCTCCCAGTGTGCTGGGATGACAGGTGTGAGCCATCGCACCCTGCCAGTGTCCCCTGTTCTAATGGAAAGGGTCCATGTGTATTCCCTAGGGATTGCCCTGGGAATTTCGGAGTATTCCAGTCTTATCAGGGGCTAGACTCAGTCAGATGCCTGGCTGTCTGCGAAGTCCTGCCAGACCGCTTGGGGAGGGGCCATAAAATCAACCCAAGTTCTTAGAAATTCAATCTATTTTAGGTGGAAATGGAGTTAGATACACTTTGACATAAAACTTCTGTCAGGAGTCGTATTATGATTAGCCTTTTGGGCCTGGGTCTCCGTTATCATATATCTATTTCACAAATCAGAGGATACTGTTGGTCATACTTTGGTGTCATAAGCCTCTGAAAAGGTTTAGAGAAACTTTCAGCCAATATGAATAGTTCCTCTGCTGACAAAAGGAGCTAATGAAATACCAGCTCCATTTACATTTTCTATTTTTATTCTTCATCAACATGTTAATTTCCATACCTTCCTCCTTAGATTTGGGCTTCATGTTTTGGAAAACTCACTCTAAATTCCCCTCCCTTATATACGATGTCATGTAAACAACAATACTGAGTTCAGTAGAACTTCATTGCCTAATTTGAAGAAGGCCTGGATTTAAGATACACTTAAGAATCGAATATAAATGCTACAATATATAGTATTGTTTTCCAAATGATTACTGATGCCTAGATAATGGGAAAATTCAGCATTTTCAGATGTTGCTTGAGTTTTTATTTTTATTAGTAGCACTATTAGAAAGTAATGTATCTTGTAGTTACATAGTAGTTTTCCTTGAGCAACTAGAAACACATAATTCTTTCTTACAAAAGTAATCCATTTTAGAGGTATGCATAATACAATTTTGCAAGTTAATCAATAGTACATTGATTTGACAAGAATGTGGTTAAATGCAGAAAAGAACTAAGGGCTCATTATGGTTAGCCAATTACTCAGGGCTAGATTAGAATGTCTCTCTCTTTCTCTCTCTCTTTTTTTTTTTTTTGCATATTGTACTGCAAACAATTTGGCCCATTCTTTCTGGGCCACTCATATAACTGTCTTCTGGTATGAGTGATCACATCCCCAATCACATCCAGCTGTCTCACAAATGCTTGGGTCTCTAAGTGCATGGAGATTAAGTGGGGAGGTAGCATGGGGAATGAGATAAAAGATCTAGTTTGGCTGTGAACCAATATCTTTTCTGCTCCTGAAAAATCCATTACAACCCAGTACCACAGTACAGTGGTACAACCATCTTCAACGACCTTGGCCAACATCAGCTGGTGCAGGTGACGCTGGCCAAGATCATTTCCATGCCAGAGGAAAAGAACACATTATGCCACGCCAGAGGAAAAGAACACAAATATATTTAAAACCTGAGCTCTATTCCCAAGATATTTATGGCCCAGATAAGGCGATAGAAAATACACAGGGGAAGCTAAAGAGCAATGTCAGATAGCATAATTCTTTGAATCACCTCAACAACCCAAGACTATTTTAATTTTATTTATTTCTTTATTTTATTTTTTGAGACAAAGTCTCACTCAATTGCCCTGGGGTTGAATGCTGTGGAGTCATAGCTCACAGCAACCTCAAATTCTTGGGCTCAAGCCATTCTCTTGCCTCAGCCTCCCCAGTAGCTGGGACCACAGGCGCCCACCACAATGCCTGGCTATTTTTTTAGAGATGGGATCTCACTCTTGCTCAGGTTGATCTCGAGCTCCTGAGCTCAAGCAATCCACCCACCTCGGCCTCCCAGAGTGCTAGGCTTATAGGTATGAACCACCTTACTCAGTGACTATTTTAATTTTTTAAAATTGGGTCTAGAGTGGTTTGAGAATAGTTCTTTTTGTGTCTCATATTTAAGGCCAACCACTCCCATTAGGGATTCTCTTGCTAGGCATTGCAAATGATGTGAATATTGAATATCGACATTTCTTTTTTCTTTTGCATAGGATCAATGCAGTCATCTTTGTGGAGGAAGGGGCCCCAGCTATCTGGGATGGGCATAGAGGAAGGCTTCTGGAGTCTACCACCCAACAATAAAGGCTCCTGTCCCCAGGGAATGGAGCGAAGCTTTCATCTACCCTTCTATGTGGCACGGCCCCTCACTGGAGGGGTTAAAGAAGCCCCATTCTCTCCTGTCAGCTAACCCATTATGGCAACCAAGGGCTCTGGGTTCACCATGACAAATGGGGCTGACTCAGTGAAAACTGGAATTTAAAAGAAGGTCAAGATGGACAGTGTATTGCCTTTCAGGAAATAGAGGAAAAGTACAGATTTTGGTTCCCTAATCTCTACACTAACCACCTTATCCTGGAGACAAATACATAGTTGGGCTTTTGTTTCTTCCTTTGAGCAGTCCCATTGCAGATCTTCAAATAACAGTATTGGGGAAAATCACTAGGTGACTCATGAGAGACCAAAATTGGGGCACTAGTGTTTTGTAAACTGTGTTTTCTTCAGCAATCAATTTCCTTCTGCAGCCCCAGAAGAAATGTGGGGTTAAAGCAGGTAATCTCTCTGGTTTGGTCAGTTACTAAGGAATTTCTTTCATCTGGACAGAGCATTTAACTCAATCTCATGAAATGGTTGAAATATTACAATTACTGTTAAGATGCATTGTAGGCATTTCACTTATCATTGGTGTGGTTCCATGCTGTTAATTTTACAGAATGACTTGTGGTAAATTAATCAAAAGTATAGTAATTTAAAACTTGATTTCTTCACAATAAGATGGCTTATTTTTTCTATTTTAAAATCTTTAAATAAAAACATTTAATTTTAAAAACTTTACCCAAGAGATATCAGTGTTTCTTAGTCATTACTGTCCTGTCCCCCACAACATTTTTCCCCAGTGGTAATTTCCCCTTTCATGTATTTAACAGAATTTTTATTTTTTTCCCAATATAAGATTGTAAGAAAATTGCTTGATTTATTTTCGTATGGATAACGATCATTGTCTTCTAATTATTTAAATAAAATCATCACGAGACAGAAATATTCTATTGTATACCTGATTACATAATTATAGTCTAACAGGGCATTAGAGGAGTTGAATCAAAGTGATTTGCCAAGCTTACTGTTGTAATTCTTCTTTTAAAAAATATTTGAAATTTACAACTCTAACTTTGTAAATTAAAATTTTATGTCATTTTCTAATTAAATATTTTCTTTGCAGTCAAGACCTTGTTACTACAGATAATACAACCAGATACAGAATTGTTTGGAGCTTTGGGTGGTTCAGTTTATGCATTAACTAGTCTCTTTGCTTATTTTTATCTTTCATTTTTCCTCAACTCTTTGGACTAGAAGATTTGAGGAAAGAATCCTTCTGATACCAGAAGTCAGAATAAAAAGGAACTGAAGTATGTGTTTTCTTTTTTCTGGTTTTTAAAAAATTTTTTTTTGTTTTTTTGAGACAGAGTCTTACTTTGTGGCCCTTGGTAGAGTGCTCTGGTGTCATAGCTCACAGCAACCTCCAACCCTTCGGCTCAAGCAATCCTCTTGCCTCAGCCTCCCAAGTAGCTGGGACTATAGGCACCTGCCACAATGCACGGCTGTTTTTAGAGACAGGGTCTTGCTTTTGCTCAGGCTGGTCTTGAAGCTGTGAATCAGGCAATCCACTCCCTTCAGCCTCCCAGAGTGCTGGGATTTCAGGCCTGAGCCACTGTACCCAGCCTGAAGTACGTGTTTTCAAGGAAATACTTTATAGAAATTTTGGTAAAGATTTGGTGATAGGGAGGAATACTTGAGGTTTGTAGATATTAGTTAATTATTGAGTATGATACCATTTCCCAGCTAATTTAGATATTTCTGTATTCAGTTTTGCTTTAATTGAAAATTGATATCCTGGAATTCAGAAGAACTGGTTTTTTTATTTCTGATGAGTAACTGATCTCAGAAAAGTAATAGCCATAATTTTCCCAAGTTTTTCTTTCCATAAGTAAGAATGTTTTTTCTTCCTCTGAAAATGAGCAGTTTTGAAGCTTTTAGGGTTTAGATTACATTTTTGTGTATTAGCATCAATTTCCTTCAGGGTTTCAAAAATGAAAGAAATGACATGAGCCCACAATAACCCATAATATGCCAATATTTTTGAACCAGGAAATCCCTGTTTCCTTTAAGTGCTTCAGTGACTCTGATATCTTAGAAACTGGGACTATATATGTACTAAGTTCTTGACTAAACCTGCCAACTCTCTGGTCAGGTTCAAGGGAAAAGACACACTTTATTTTTTAGATAATAAGTTGCTCGGAAGAGATATCTTCCTTTCCTGCAGCTTCATACCTCCACCAGAAGTGTCATCCTTTCTTTAAAGATCCAGGTTTTATACAAAGCATTTTTATCTAAGATACTTGTATTGTTTCCAGACTGACTCTTTTGCTAAACTCTCATGGTCTCGTTGTGCACTATTCCTGATTGAAATTCTGTTTAACTAAACATCACCCTACAACATATAAAATGAGTATTCTGCTCTTTCATCTACCTGCCAAAAAGGCTTAATACATTGTATTCTTTTGAAATCATACGATACCAGTTCTGCCTATAACTCTTGTTTTCTAACTGATATCCTTTTCATGTGAATAAATAATTATTGTGGGGTAATTGAAAAAAGTGATAGCAGCACTGAATAATAAATTATTTGAAAAAGAAAACTTCAATCAAAACAAAAAGGCTGGGAGGAATGGCAAGTATCTAGTCAACTTAAGCAGCTATGACAGGTAGGAGTTTATTTTTTGCTTTTTTTTTTTTTTTCTTTCTCTTTTCTTAAGTCCCGAAATGAGAAACCTTCTCCGCAGTATTTCATTCTGAGCTCTTCAGCTCCAGGCATGCCTAAAGCAGGGTACTTTCCTGTTTGGAACTTGACAGGGTTTCTGTAGCTAGGGGCCATATGCTAGGAAGATGGAAAACACCAGCCTTTACATGCCCGGTAGCTTTGTACTGTTTCAATCAGGTAAACTGTAACTGTTTCAAATTCCATTCTGTTACGTTTCATGATAACAGGTGGTCATCAGGGTTGGATGCAGTGAAAGACAGATACACAGACGCCAACTAATCCTCACTCTTTCCCATGTTATTGCTGCCAGGCAGCAGATAGTCTTCACTGTCCCTTATTTGATGTTTTCTAGATCTCTCTTTCCTGACTATTGGCTCTGATGCACACCAGCAATCCCAAGCTCACCACTAGACACAGATGCATCAGCTGTACTTGATGTTCATCATGCATCCATAGGCTGCCCCCCCAGCTGCACTTGATGCTCCCCTGTGGGAAGCTGGGAGTGCCTGACTTGTCCACACATCCCTTTGCATTGGGAGTGCTAATCAGTGGTTTTGCTTTGGTTCCCCAAATTCCCTTTCTTGACCTGACTTTTCCATCTCCTCTTGTAATTATGTAATTTCTAAATACTTTTTTTATTATATAATACCCAATGATTTGCTTCCTCAATTGAACCCTAACTGATACAACAGGAAAATGCAACCAAATATTTAAGGTACTCATATTTTCATATTATACAAATTATTTCATAGACTAGAAAAAGGAAAATGCTTCTTACCTCATTTTATGGGGTTAGTATAACTTATTTCTATAGTAGGAAAGTACAGCACAAGAAAGATTATAGGCCAAATTCAGTGACAAATATAGATGAAAAAAGTCTAAATGTTAACAAAATGAATTCAGCAGTATACTGAAAAATAAAACTCCACCAAATGGTAATTATACAGTAAATAAAAGATTGATTAAATGTTTAAAACCAATAGGAATAATTCAATGCAGTAACAAAAATGGAAAATGTCATATTTTACTAGAGGCAGAAAAATTTTCAGTGAACTCCAACATCTATTCATGGCAAACTTCTTAGCAAAAGATAAAGAAAAATGAAATTTATTAACTTGATAAGAGAAATCTGCCAATATCCCCTCTGCTCATCCCACAACTGACATTATACTTAATAATGAAGATCAGAACTAAGGCAAGGATGCCCTATTATCATCACTTCTATTTGACATTGAGCTAGATGTCTTGGGTAGTACTTTGACAGCATAAGTAATACTCCAAAGCATTAGATTAGATTTTTACACTATGCAAGGATTAAAAATAAGAAAATCACATTTTCATTATTTTCAGAAGATAAAAATGCAAAATAATCTGTAGTTAAATTATAAGTAATAACATAAAATCAATATATCTCAGTAATACTAACTAGAAAATATGGCTAAAATATATCATTGACAATAGAAATATAAATGTGAATTAACCGTGAATAAATCTAACACATATAATGCCCATTATAAAGAAAATATAAAGTGAAAAGACATTAAAAATGGAGGCATACCATGTTCATGAATACCAAGTCTTAATATAATGAAGTTATCAATTCTACCCAAACATATATATAGATTTAGTAACATTTTAATAAAAATATTTCCCCTAAAAACTTGGCAAACTAATTCTAAATTTCATATGGACAGGTCTGGCTATGAATGTCTAGGTTTGCCAGAAACCTTCTGCTAAGATAGAAAAACTGGACAAATGACAAACAATCTATTTTAAGTCATTAGATAGTTACTAAGATCCCAAGAATTTGAGGGACGAAGATCTTGGAGAGAAAGACTGGGAAGTGCAGCCTGACACTCAGTGTCACTTTTCCTCCTCCAGCATTTGCTAGTTTGTAAACAGCAGGCTGAAAGTATAAACAAAGAATAGCAGTAACATGAAAGAGAAGTTGAGAAGAACTTTTGATGGTCTTATAGGAGTAGGAGACAAAAATCAGAATTGAGGAACTGCCTAAGAAGAATAATCTGATAATCAGTCTAAGCCTTACATAGGATCTTTGCAGATCTATGCTATAGGCAAAAGTGCTAACTAGAGACAGTCTAGCCCTCACAAAAAGACACAGACTCAAATTAGTTCATTCCCAAATAGGATTAAGGTGATCTGACCCTATCTTTAATTTTACTGCAAGCAAAAGTGAGCCCCCTCTGAAGGATTACTATTATTCAACATCTCTGATTATTTCTTTAAATTTTTACATGAAACACCTGGAATTCAATTAAAAAAAATTACTGGGGCGGCACCTGTGGCTCAAGGGAGTAGGGCGCTGGCCCTATATGCCAGAGGTGGTGGGTTCAAACCCAGCCCTGGCCAAAAAAACTGCAAAAAAAAAAAAAAGAAAAAAATTACTGGACAAGCCAGAGGATATGACAATTAGCCAAAAACCAAGAAAAGAAACCAGTCAAATAAACAGATATGTGGGAGATCCAATTATTGAATTTATCAGACATGAGGTTTACGATAACCTAGGTTTATATATCAAAGAATACACAGGGCACACATAAGAGTATTTAAAAATTAATATTTTCATGCTTGTTTTTTTCTGGATTTATGCTTATAATTCATGTAACAAATTAGTTGTTCTCTATTATTTTCTGTACATTTCATGTTGTAATTTTCTTTTTTCAAATAAAAATTAATTCTTCAGGTTAAAAAAAAGAATACACAGCAAGAAAAAGAATTTCAGCAAAAAAATCTTTAAAAATAATAAGTTGGAGAATACACTAACTCAGTAAATGAGTTTATGAACAGATTAAAAATAGCTGAAGAAAGAATTAGTGAAATAGGAAGTATATCAATATAAAATATCCATACTGAAGCAAAGAGAAAATGAAAAAGAAGGAAAACGTGAAAAAAGCATGATACACAACAACATGAAAACTTCTAACATATATATTTATTTTAATTCTGGAAAGAGAGAACAGAGACTAAAAGAAATATTTGAAGAGGTAATGTGTGAAAACATTCTAAAAGTAAAAAAAATTAAACCACATTTAGGAAATGCTACACAACTGGCCAGGTGTGGTAGCTCATGCTTATAAATACTAGCACCCCCAGGGGCAAGGCGAAAAGATCCCATGAGCTCAGGAGTTCAAGACCAGCCTGAACAACAGCAAGACCTGTCTCTACTAAAAATAGAAAAATTGGCGCCACCCATAGGTCAGTGGGTAGGGTGCTGGCCACATACACTGAGGCTGGCGGGTTTGAGCCCAGCCTCGGCCTGCTAAACAACAATGACAACTGCAACAAAAAAATAGGTGGGCATTGTGGCAGGTGCCTGTAGTCCCAGCTACTTGGGAGACTGAGGCAAGAGAGTCACTTAAGTCCAAGAGTTGGAGGTTGCTGTGAGCTGTGATGCCACAGCATTCTACCAAAGGCAACGTAATGAGACTCTGTCTCAAAAAATATAAATAAAAATTAAAAAATGAAAATAGAAAAACTAGCTGAGCTTCATGGTGGGCACCTGTAGTCCCAGATACTTCGGAGGCTGAGGCAGGAAGATCACTTGAACCCAGGAGTTTGAGGTTGCTATGAGCTAGGTTGACACCATAGCATTCTAACCCAGGAGCAAAAGTGAGAGTCCATCTCAAAAAAAAAAAAAAAAAAAGAAATGCTATACAATCAAACAAAATAAATACAAAAAATAAGAAAAATTTAAAAGCAATGAGAAATAAGAAACATTATTTCATTATTTCATTATTTTCCAATGAATGATGAGACAGATGACTTATCAATGGAACTGACAAAAGTCGGAAGAAAAAAAAAAGTGTTGAAAGAAGTATAGCTCTGTATCTAACAAAAATATTGTTCAAAAGTGAAGGCAAAAATAAAGACTTTAGATAACAAAAACCTGAAGAATTGGAAACAAACAAAAACTGGAACACCTACACCAAGACAAATATTAAGAGAACTTTTTAAGCAGAAACAAAATGATTCACAAAATACAGCAAAAAATGAACAACTGAAAGGGTAAATGTAAATGAATGTAGAGTCTATAAAACCTTAAAAGTTACCCATGAAGAAAAAGAAATAACCAGGAGGACTCAAAATGTTTGATACCAGAAATTATTATAAAACAATAGTAACTAAGTGGCATTATTGCAAGATAGACAAATAGATGAGTGGAATATAAGAAGATACACACAGAAATGCGGAGGGTGATTTAGTGGGCAACGCACATCAGTGGGATATGAATGAACTCTTACTAAATAGAGCCTAGAAGATTTGTTATCCATTTAGAAAATATTAAATAATAAAACATATCCCTACTGTAAACACTGTTATATACTTAAATTTGGAAGGTAAAGCTAAATTTTACAAGGGTTTATTGGAGCATGTTTTAACAACTTTTGGGTAAGGAAGAGTTTCTTAATCAAGACCCAAGAAAGGGAATTACAGTAAGTTATCATTAAAATTAAGAACTTCTGGTTGGGGCCTGTAGCTCAAGGAGCAGGGCGCCTGCCCCATATACCAGGCATGGCAGGTTTAAACCTGGCCCCGGCCAAAACTGAAAAAAAAAAAAAAAGTTAAGGACTTCTTTTATTTTTATTTTTATTTTTTTTAGAGACAAAGTCTCGCTTTGAAACCCTCGGTAGAGTGCCTTGGCATTACAGACCACAGCAACCTCCAGCTCTTGGGCTCAGGTGATTCTCTTGCCTCAACCTCCCAAGAAGCTGGGACTACAGGCGCCCGCCACAACATCCGGCTATTTTTTTGTTGCAGGTTGGCCAGGACCTGTTTTGAACCCTCCACCCTCGGTATATGGGACCGGCGCCCTACTCACTGAGCCACAGGTGCCGCCCAGGGACGTCTATTCTTCACAATATACCATAAAGAGAGTAAAAACACAAGATGTTACCTTTGTCAAGAAATTTATAATGGATATAACTGACCGAGAAAGATATGAATCTAAAATATATAAACACTTCCTAAAATCAATAAGAGACAACAATATAATAGAAAGATGGGCAGAAGAGTGAAAAGGAGGGAAAGGATGATCAGTCACATTAGTAACCAGAGCAACACAAAATAAAACCACAGTAACAGTGGCAAAAATTTTAAAATTGAATGAATCCAACTTTTGATGAGAATGTGGCCCTATCAGTACTCTTACTCTTTTCCACTACTAGTGGAAATGTTAATTGGTGCCATCACTTTGGCATTACCCAGTACAATTGAACATATTCATGTTCCACAATTTAGCAATTCTAATCTGAGGTATACTTGTGAATCTCAGGCATATAAAAAAGACTTCATAATAACAAAATCCTGGAAGCCATGTAAATATTCATCAACAGTAACATGAATTTTAAAATTTGGTATAGTTTCGTTATGGAATACTGTCAATTAAAACAAGTGAATTGTAGATATCCACATGAAATGAATTAATCTGAAACATAGCATTTAACCTGGATTTAATTAATTAAATGCAGGTTTCCTAAAAATAGGAAAGAAGCATATTTTATATACCAAATAATCTATAAATATAAAGTTTATAAGCAGGAAAAATTAAACAGTATGGATGCAGGCTTTAGTGGTAAATCATTAAAAAAAAAAAAAACTCAGAAGGATAGTTGTGTTTTGTACTAAGAAAGAATGCCTCTGGTGATGGTTACTCCAGGGCTTCTGAGGGTAACTGTGTCTTGGTGGTGGGCATATGGGTGTTATTATTATTATTATATCTCTGTGAACTGCCCATATACATTTCACCTTTCTGAATGATATATTTCATGGCTCAAAAAAGAACACAAAATAAATTGCTCCTAAATTCTATTGAGCGCTTCATGGATTCCAAAGCAGAATTATTCACATTCCTTGCATTCATTCTGGCTGGGTTTGCTGAACTCTGGCTCCCTGAAGCCATGGAGCGCGCATGCTGGATTAATGTTTTTCAGAGTTGGGAATTTTCCCTCACAGAAGAGACTGCAGAGAGGCAGAAAATGGTGTTTACCACACACTTTGAACACTTTTGGCAAATAGAGGGATAAAAAAGAAGATAATGAAAGATCTAAGGAAAGAAGGGCTGTGCAAAGTCCAAGAGACAATATAGAAACATTAAAAATTGACATTTGGAATCTCATAGGAAATGATTTGGTTGGGAGTGATAAAAAGTGATATTCATAATTACGATAAATAAAGAAGGAGCATTCAAATTCTAGAGGTTTGACTTGCTCTGAACTTCTCTATCTTTTCTCTTCTGTTAGGATATTCTGGCCTTTAAAGTTTGAGGGTTTCCCTAACTCTCAGTTTCAAATGCTGCTTTTCAAATACTTATGCAAGCTTTTCTGTGTTTGCTAAGTTATTAAGCAGATTCATACAGAAATGCATATGCTTGTCCTCTGCTGGACATCACAATGAAACCGTCTGTACTTCTGCATTCATAAGATAATGGACAGGATTTTTTTGGGACAAGATCTCACTTTGTTGGTGGGGGTAGAGAGTGGTGATGATGTCGTCATAGCTCACTGCAACCTCAAACTCCTGGGCTCAAGCGATCCTCCTGTCTCAGCCTCCTGAGTAGCTAGGACTATAGGCTCCAGCCACCATGCCTGACTACGTTTATTTTATTTTTTTATAGAGATAGAATTTTGCTATTGACCAGTTTGGTCTTCAACTCCTGGCCTCAATTGATCCTCCCAACTTGACCTCCCAAAGTGGTAGGATTACAGAAGTGAGCTACCATGTCCCATCAAGAATAACTTCTTAAGAAGAATATGTTCCAGCTCCATCCATGTAAACATGAAAGAGGTAAAGTCTCCATCTTTCTTTGAGCTGGAACATATTCTTCTTAGCAAAGTATCCCAAAAGTGGAAGAAAAAGTATCCAATGTACTCAGCCCTACTATGAAGCTAATTTATAGCTTTCATATGAAGGCTATAACCCAAATTTAGCACAAGAATATGAGGAAAGGGGCAAGGGAGGAGAGGGGAGGGGCAAGGTTGGGATGGAGAGAGGGCAATTGGTGGGGCCACACCTACGGTGCATCTTAGAAGGGTACAGGCGAACCTTACTAAATGCAGAATACAAATGGCTTCATACAATAACTAAGAAAATGCCATGAAGGGTATGTTAAACAGTTTGATGATTGTATATGAAAGCAGCACATTGTACCCCTTGATTGCGCTAATGTACATAGCTATGATTTAATAAAAAATAATAATAAAAATAAAAACTGTTTTCCAACGTTAAAAAAAAAAAGAATAACTTCTTAAGGAATTAAGATAGAGAGAAAATCGAGACCACGAATAGTAATAAAAACAGAAAACAGAAGTTTTTGCAATCTGACTTCAAGGTTCTCTGCCTCTGACAACTCCTGACAACTCCTTTTTCCCCCAATCAGCCTTGAACATTTTATTGGTGTAAAGGCCCCCTGCTCCTACCGCCTCAGGGCCTGAGAACTTCGGTGTGGTTGGTCTCAGATACCACCTTGCTGTCCACCATCCTGCAGGTGGTGGGCTTTTGGATGGTTTACATGGAGTTGCTGTGGTCCAGGGCATCACCAAGATTGAAGTCCTCTGCATCTTCCAGCAGTTGGGGTAGGTAGCGATCTCAGCCTCCAGCTTGACCTTGATGTTCAGCAGGGCCTCACACTCCTGGGCCTGGCACTGCCCCTCCCCTGTAGCCTGTGCCAGCTCTGACTCCAAATGCAGCCTGACCCTATTGAGATGCTCCATCTGCATGACATAGCGGGCTCCACCTCCCTCAGGCTGTTCTTCAGATTTCTCATGGATTCCAGATTGGTCTCCAAGGACTAGACTATACATCTAAGGTCTGTGAGCATCATCTCAGCAGCCTCGATCTCAGACACTGTGAAGCTCTCCTCAGTGTGCAGGGACCAATTCTTGTCCAGCTTCTCTCAGTTCTTCCAAGCCAGCTCATCATACTGGGCCCATATATCTGCTATGATCTTGCTGAGGTCCTGGGATTTGGGGTGTCTACCTCCAGGGTCAACCCAGAGCTGGAAATCTGGGATTGTAGGCCTTTTACTTCCTCCTCCTGGTTCTTCTTCACAAAGAGCAGCTCCTCCTTAAGATCCTCGATCTCTGTCTCCAGCTGCAGCCGAGTGACAGAGATGTCATCAGTGACCTTGCAGAGCCCATGGATGTTGCTCTCCACAGACATGGCCAGCTCGGTCTTACGCTTGACTCTAAAATCATCAACAGGGTGGCGCCCAGAGCTCAGTGGGTAGGGTGCTGGCCACATACACTAAGGCGGGGTGGTTCGAACCTGGCCCGCAATGACAACTGCAACACTAACAAAAAAAAAAAAAAAAATAGCAGGGCGATGTGGCAGGCACCTGTAGTCAGCTACTCAGGAAGCTGAGGCAAGAGAATCACTTAAGCACAAGCATTTGAGGTTGTGAGCTGTGATGCCATGGCTCTCTACCCAGGGCAACAGCTTGTGACTGACTCAAAAAAAAAAAAGAAAGAAAGAAAAGAAAAGAAGTCATCAACAGACAGGCATTGTCAATCTTCAGAAGGATAAGGGCATTGTCCACAGAATTTGCAAAGATCTGAGACCTCAGGGCCTCAATGACTTTGAAGTAATGCACCCGGTCTCTGACCTGGGGCGCCTTCTTGCACAGGTGTTTTAGGTTTTGCTCTCCAGCCTCCAGTTATCAGTCTCCAAGCTGCTCACTCTGCCCAGGTAGGAGGCCAGGCGGTCGTTCAGTTCTTACATGGTCTCCTTCTTGTCTGGATACCCCCCATTCTTGCCAGACCCCATGGCCAGTCTCCCAGGCCCCCAGATGCCCCAGAAGCTGGTGGAGTGGGACACAGAGATATGGGAGCCTGAGTCCCTGGCACCTGCGTGGACTCTGGCTGAGTTGCTGATGGGTCAGACAGTGTGGCTGGGCATCTGGAGCAAGCTGGTAGAGCAAGTGGTGAAGCTCATGATGTCTGAGAAGGAAGATGAGAGGACAAGGCTCAAGGTTGAGTTGGGTGACAACTCTTTTAGCCCTCCTCCACTATGTTAGAACTCTTAGAACAGCTTTGTTCCTTTCTCATTCCAAATTTATAGCTTTTTTTCAATTAGTCTCTTAGACTCCAAATGACTTTTTTTTACTCCTAAATAATTGTTACTATCTTCTTATTCAAAGACCGCCATAAATCTCAGCAACATTCTCAGAGAAAGAGGTAAATGGAAAATCTGGACTTCAGTGATTGCTCAGATCACTCTGTCTCTGTCTGTTCATGGTCAGAAGAGAGAAATGAACCTTCATCATCCTGCCCCTGCAACTGGAGAATCTTAGGGATACAATATATTGCCAAGCCATCTAGCTCTGCTCAGAGTAAAATTTCCCTTTCTTTGTTTCTCAAGAAGGTCCCTTGGGTTCAACTTTTACCTTGACACTTGTAGCCACAGTGAGCTTGGTACTTCAAAAGACAGCTGTTAGGCCATTAGCATTATAAGGAAATTATTCCTTGTAGTGAGTTATTATAACCTTCCACTGGGCTAGCTCGAACCTCTAGAAGAGCAAGCTTTCAAATATCTAAAATGGTGTTCCCTAATTTCAAGATGTGTCTCCTGAGAGTCTTCTCTTTCAAAAGTCAACTATCAGGCTTCTGTTGACATTTCTCTATTGTTTATATTTTTACACTATTCAAATATAGTTTTTGACCATGACAGTGCCTCTTCTTTGGAGGCCAAGAAGTCAGTACAGATTTTTTTTTGAGACAGAGTCTCCCTCTGCAGCCTGGAGTAGAATGCCACAGCATCATCATAGCTCACAGCAACCTCAAACTCCTGGGTTCAAACAATTGTCTTGCCTCAGCCTCTCCAGTAGCTAGGAATATAGATGCCAAACTAAGTTTTCTAGTTTTAGTAGAGAGGGAGGGTCTTACTCTTGCTTATTCTGGTCTCAAACTCCTGACCTCAAGTGATCCTCCCCCCACAGCCTCCTAGAGTGCTAGGATTACAGGTGCTAGGATTACAGGAGCTACAGCGCCCCATCAGAAGTCAATACTTTTAAGAAGTTCCTAGCTGACATGGTGCTACTAGTCCACAGATCATACTTAAAACAGAAATGAATCAAGGTATAGCTGATCCAATTCCCAGTTCTCTAATCCAAATTCTTGGAAAATAGAATTTTATTATAAAGTTTTGGGTTTGTTTCTTCTAGGTGAGGTGTTCACCCTGGTCCGATTAGCCATTGGCAGGGGAACAGCTGTATGTTTGATGACAAACATGATCACCTTGGTTGGCCCTTTCAGTAGGAGCTTCAGGTAGACTAGAACTACACATATTTAGTTCAAAATGCTAAAATAGATCTACAGTAGAGGTCACTAAAAATTCCAGAACATATTTATATAAACAACTCAATAAATCAAATTTTGCATATCTTGCATTTGTGCAATTTTCTGGTGAGAAAGATAGACATTTTTCAACATAAATGGCATCAGCCTAGCTCACTGTAACCTCAAACTCCTGGGCTCAAACGATCTTCCTACCTCAGCCTCCCAAATGGCTGTGACTACAGGCACGCATTACCATGCCCAGCTAGTTTTTCTATATTTTGTACAGATGAGGTCTCACTCTTGCTCAGGCTGGTCTCGAACTCCTGAACTACCTTTGCCTCCCAGAGTGTTAGGATTATAGGCAAGAGCCACCACATCCAGCCCTTGAATTTCTTAAACATTTTTAGGTGCTGATTTTTTGACTTCATCCAACAAAGCCATGAAACTACAGGAAGTATGAAAAATTACCTTCTCTGTAAATCATTTCTCAAATTTCACTTATTCACAGACCACTTTCACAAATATCACTATATGTATACAGCCTCAATCATTATTTATCTAATATCTTTATTTAACTTTGTCTTATATTAACTCATTTTCTACCTTGCCCTGCAGTCGTGGACTTGATGTTGTGATTGTAAATTTCTAAAAGATATTAAAAATAAAACATCACAGAAATGCAAATTAAAACCACAATGAAATACCACTCACATCACCAGAATGGGTAAAATATAAAAGATTGCAGGACACCTGAACTTCACATACATTACTATTATTATTATCATTGTTATTATTATTATTATTCTTTTTGAGACAGAGTCTCACTATGCCACCCTTGGTAGAGTGCTGTGGCGTCACAGCTCACAGCAACCTCAAATACTTGGGCTTAAGTCATTCGCTTGCCTCAGTCTCCCGAGTAGCTGGGACTACAGGCACTGCCACAATGCCTGGCTATATTTTTGTTGCAGTTTGGCTGGGGCTGGGTTTGAACCCACCACCCTCGGTATATGGGGCTGGCTACAGGTGCCAAGCCACGTCACATGCATTATAGGAATTTAAAATAATATAACCATTTTAGGAAAAAAATCTGTATGTTTCTTATAAAATGTATAATCTGTATGTTTCTTACATCTATCCTCTGACCCTACAATTCCAATCCTAACCAAGAGGAATGAAAAGGCATTTACCCAAAAAGACTTGTATAAGAATATTCATAGCAAGGCTGGATGCGGTGGCTCCCGCTGTAATCCCAGCACGCTGGGAAGCCGAGGCAGATGGATTGCTTGAGCTTAGGAGTTCAAAACCAGCCCGAGCAAGAGTAAGACCCCCATCTCTAAATATAGCCGGGTGTTGTGGTGAGAGCTTATAGTCCCAGCTTCTCAGCTGGCTGAGGCAAGAGGATCGCTTGAGCCCAAAAGTTTGAGGTTGCTGGGAGCTATGATGCCACAGCATTCTACCAAGGGTGATGAAATGAGACTCTGTCTCAAAAAAAAAAAAAAAAAAAAAAAAAAAAAGAGTGGTCATAGCAGAGCTAGGAACAGGCCAGAAAATGGATAAACTGTGATATATTCACATAATGGAATATAATTCGGCTATAAAAAGGAATGAAGTACTGATGTATAGCAATAGGAATCAAGAAAGAAATTAGACTGAGTGAAATAAAGGATACAAGGTGGCACCTGTGGCTCAAAGGAGTAAGACGCCAGCCCCATATACCGGAGGTGGCGGGTTCAAACCCAGCCCTAGTCAAAAACTGCAAAAACAAACAAACAAACAAAAAACAAAATAAGGCATACACAAAAGAGCTTTTAAAGTGTATCTAAACTTATTTATGGTGAAAAAGTCATAACAATGCTTAGTTGGGGATATAGGTAGGGACAGAGATTAAGGAGAAAGCAAGGGAAAGTTTTACATTTTGATAGGGATTTGGGTTATATAATTATATATATATGCATTTTGTCTAATGCAGTAAATTTTGCTCTGAAAGAAAATCTATAACCAAATATTAAACTCTTCTTTATGATCTGCTTGCTGAAGTATTTTGGAGGAAATGTACTAATGTCTGCAACTTATAATGAAAAGCAGTGAAAATAAGATGAATATGCCGAGGCAGGTGGATTGCTTAAGCTCACGCATTCTAGACCTGCTTGAGCAAAAGTGAGACCCTGTCTCTACTAAAACATGGAAAAACTGAGGCAAGAGATTCTCTTGACTTCTAGTGGAGGTTGCTGTGAGCTATGACATCAAGCACTCTACCCAGGGCGACAGCTTGAGACTCAAAAAAAAAAAAAAAAAAAAAAGAAAAGAAAAGAAAATAGATTGATGATTGGATCAAGAGACAGACGAGAGGTTAGATATGTGATGAAGCAAGAATAAAAATGCTATGGTGGAATCTAGGTGGTTTTACGGGTGCTCATTGTAAAATCTTTTCATTTGGCTGTATTTTGGAAATTTTCACAGTAAAATGTTAGGTTAAAAAGTAAACACCTAACCATTAAAATAAAAAGCTGTTCACGTGGGTACCATTTAAAAACACATTCCCTCTGCACAGTAGCAGGTGTTCATGGTCTACAAACACTGCTGTAGTGGAGATATGTGTTCCTTGGCATCTAGGGTTGCAAAATAACATCATTCCAGTTCTGTTTAAGCCTAGAAAGCTGAGCAAAGACTTTGTGGCTTAGGTTCCTATCTATTCCTCTCTCTCTCTCTACTTCTAATGTCACATCAAAAATTATACATTTCCTCTGATTTGTCTCAATTTCAAACTTTTCTGAAACAAAGGAATAATCAACTAAAATTTGTAAATGACTTCTATTTCAGGAAAGTCATTCTTTTGGAAAAGAGAGGGATTTCGATTTTGGAAGTCTTGGTCACTGACCAAATAGGTCTCTGATTGGAGGACATAATAGAAAAAATCAAAGCTGACAATTATGGAATTTTATGTTACATAAGTGATGCCACTTAAACCATTGCCTAAGATTCTAGTAAAGTTCAGCAAAAAGGGTTCAATTGTAGTATACAATGATCAGTTATTTAAATATTTAAATCTAATGATAACCCAGATCAATAGTGATTTGGACTAAAATAATTTTTCTGGAAAATGAATAATTGCCACTCACAAGATTTAAACAATAGCCGTTAATCAGAAGAAATTGAGAAATCTAGGAACAGCAGAACAAACAACATAAGACAGATCAGAATATGGGATTTGGAGCACAGACAAAATAAACAAAATGAAGAAAAACACATTATTTTAACAGCAGCAATTACTATCTTGGCCAATATGGAAGAAAATGCACTAAAGACAAAAATATTCAGCAGTCTGAAAGACTTTGAATAGTTATTAGCAGAATAAATCTGTGGAAGAAATGGGAACTGGCACATGGGTTTTCTACTCGCTATGGTATCCAAAAATGCAATGCCTGCAAAATACAGAAATTATTCTAATTAGGCAAATATAATGACCCTGTTTATTGAAACCGTAATTTGAATGCAAGCTTCCATTATACATGCTAAAGCATCCAAGTGAATAAATTAATTGCTGTTAGAAAAATATCACACAATGCTGTTTTTCTTTTTCTAAAAGTTTCAAAATATTACGGGGTACAAATGCCTTTGGCTCTTTGTTTTTTATCTGTGTACATGTATGTGTTTTTTATCTGTGTACATGTATGTAAGCTAACATTAAATAGAGGAATCAGATGTTTGGTGGTGGGGTTTTTTTCCTTATAACATCTACATGAGAGTCATATTAACTAACTACCTAGATGGTAACTACTTTTAGGTAAACTAGTGGTAATGTTTATTGGAATTTTTAAAAAATGACAGTGACGCTAACTGAAAAATTATCAAGCAAACATTAAGACTCAGGAAGCCTATAGGCCTTCGAAACTTCCCCCTAAAGGAAGAGGCCAAACTTCTGTGGCTCTACCAAATAAATTACAGATTGTCTTTAAAAAAAATGTGCTTCCTGCCAAGAAAACTAGAGTGAGGAAACTATGTATTTGGTCTTGACATCTACCATTTGGCGAAGATGGAAAATCCTTGCTGAAGCGATTGTGATGGATGGAGGCCCGGCAGGCACGGAGGGCCGTGCATTCTGCCGTGGGACGGATGCTAACAGACTCACACTGGACGCTTCCATTTATTTTTCATGGGCTTTGAAAACTGATCTCTCAAGTAGTCCCGTGTGAGTGTCTCCGTGGCCCAACAAATCTCCGAGAGTACTTTGATTTTCTTTACATCCAGAAATCTATCTATTGTGGCTGTGCCTCTTAATTGACAAGATGAAGAGATGGAAAAGAAGCCAAGTTTCTGATTAAATTCAAGTGCCAGGTCTCTGAATTATGAAAGACCTCTTCCAAACCCCATATGGATTGTATGGTTTTTCCAGGACTGGATTTTAAAAAGTGAATGAACAATAGGACCAACTCTGACAACCTAGGGCTGTAATGAATTGCTATAGGATTTCTTCCTAAGCTCCCTAAGCTAGACGCACTCCTTTACCTCCCCCAGACTCAGGCCAGAGAACTTTCTCATTATCCTGTCTCATCCATCCCTGTCATCCCCTCTCCACTGCACATCCCTGCCCTGAGTGCTTCAATCCCTGAAAGCTACTCTGTATGTAAAACTAAAAACATATTGGAAGCCTGTTAGAGTTGGAAGGAGAACGCACCCCACCACAGAGTAAGCACCTAGATCAGGGGTAAAAGTAAAATGCCGCTATCGTCTCTAGCATCCCAGTGCACTGGGGAAGTTGGCATCATGTTTGGTGCTTGGCTGGGTTGGAGGGTGGAGGTTTTCATTCTGAACTTCTACAGTGTTCTCCTGTAGATGGCATTGCCACAGTCTGGAAATCATACTCACAGATCCCAAGAAGGGCCATCCCTGCTCACCTGCAAAAGCTATTGAAAACAGCTATTTGACTATTATAACTACAAATTTCAGGTAAGTCAAGCCTGGTTTGCACTAAGTTTAGGGCCTAGCACAAAGATAAAAAAAGTTACAGAAAGTGCTTCTTCTTTAGAATGGCTGACTGAAAGCAAGTCTTTCCTTTTATCCAAAATCTCACTGAAATGGCCAGGCTCTGTGGCTCATGCCTGTAATCCTAGCACTCTTGGAGGCCCAGGCAGGTGTATCACCCGAGCTCAGAATTTTGATAACAGCTTCAGCAAGAGACTAGGCTGATGCCACAGCACTCTAGCCTGGACAACAGAGTGAGATCTGGTCTCAAAAAAATAAATAAATAAACAAAAAGAGAGACAGACAGTTGAATCACTGTGCATCTGATTAGCCCTTTCTCTGCCTTGCTTATTTGAGCTTCAACTGAATTTGAAATGGCTAGCGGTAAGGCTAGGAAGGGCTCTGGAAAGGCCAAGGCAAGGGCGGGTTCCCTCTTGGAGAGACCTGGCTTGCAGTTCCCAGGGGGCCGTATACATCAACACCTGAAATATAGAACAACCAGTCATGGGCATGTGGGTGTGACTGGCTGGGTACAGCTTTGCAGCCATCTGGAGTACCTCACCGCAGGAGTAGTTGAACTGGCAGGAAACACATCAAAAGACTTAAAGGTACAGCTTAGGTTACAGTTGTCACTTGCAACTTGCTATTCGTGGAGATGAGGAACTGGACACATCAAGGCTACAACTGCTGGTGGTGGTGTCATTCCACACATCCACAAATCTCTGGGAAGAAAGGCCAGCAGAAGACGAAGGATGCCCGGATCTCAGGGCTGCCCAGGGTGGGTGATCCCCGTGGACTGTACCTCTGTGCAAAACACAATTCTGCCTTTTTCAAATTCTAGTTGAGCAAGCTGGAAGTTTAATTAGCTTTCCAACCAACCCAATTTCTGCATTCACATCTTAACCATATTTAAGTGTGACTGTGGCTTCAAAGAAGCCGTTGATTCTAAAGTAGTGCATTTTGAATGAGTTGACTGTTTTCAAAGAACTGTTTGGATTTTAACTGTGATGCAGAAGTTCTAGTAACAAACATTTGATTTTGTACAGACATTATTTCCACTCAGGTGGATAAGCTCAATAAAGGACATATAAAACAATTGAGAAATTCTAATTACCATTATCTACCACAGAGTCATTGATCAATGAGATTAGGATTTTGTGTAAACCTGGTGAAAAAAAAATTTCAGGCATCAGTCGGTACCTGTGGCTCAAAGGAATAGGGCGCTGGCCCCATATACGGAGGTGGCAAGTTCAAACCCAGCCCCGGCCAAAAAACCGCAAAAAAAAAAAATCAGGCATCACCACTGTATTTGAGACTGTGCTTTAAACAGCCTAATTGTATAAAACCCAAACAAAAGAAAACTATACTATGAAAGGCAAGTAGTCTGCTGGGTTGATATTTAGTTCCCCATTTACTAGATATGTGAGCTTGGCAAATGACCTTATTTCTCTGTGTTTCAGTTTTCTCATCTATAAAATGTGGGTAATGTCATAGAATTGGGAGGAATCTGTATGTAAAAACGTGTCAGCACCATCCAAGGAGTGAGCTAGTACTGTGGGGTAACCAATCGGTGCCAACACGGTCAAATGAAAAATGAGGCAGGGAAATCAGTGCCACTAGAAAGCAGAAGGATCTCCGCTTTCTGGAATGGCATAGCTACTACGGTCAGCCCGACATTCCTGTCCTCTTCTCTCAGGATAGCAATTGTGTTTTGCTTTGGGCGACAGCCGTCCCTAACTCTCAGCGTGAGGCTGACCCTGTTCTCTGCTGTGCGATCCAGGTCTGGCCAATCCACATTGCTCATCCAGAGATGGACACTTGATCTCGGTCAGACCAAGGCTGCTCAATCACCGGATTCCTGTCGGGGCTATTGAGAAAGTTCCTTCCTGTCTTTCTGCTGGAATTTTCGAGCTGATAAGACATAATGATGGTGCTCCTGGGAACCCATTTGCGTCCTCTGGGAGAGCCTACCTGGGACAGAATCTCACTGAGAGAAATGCGGAGCTGGAGGCAGAGAGAGACTAAGAGAGAGAGGGGGAAAGCTGTTTACTGATGTCACTTTGGGCTCCAGCTGCCTTGACCTGACCTTCCCGGCTGTGGGCTCGCACGTTACCTCTGTTGCCGAAGCTAGCTGAAGTTTAGGTAACTGAGAATCCTGATGAATACAACTTTTATAGTCAAGGACACACTTTTTTTCTTTTTTCTTTCTTTTTTTTTAATTGTTGAAAGGACACATTTTTGTAAGAGAATTTCCTTGAGTTAGGCTGGCAGGGTAGGGGGGCTTTGCTGTGTCTATGTAAATGTTTTTCTCTGCTGAAACTTATGTAGGTGGTTTATGTAGATTAGGAGGAGACACTGGCCGAGCCAGGTGTATGAACCAGCCCCACAGATCAGGAGGCAGTGCAGAGAGAAACGATGCCAATCAGGTTATAGGGAGGCAGCCGGGGAACCAGACACACTCACTGGTTCTTGGGGGCATCTGGATCCCCTGGTCTGAGGGAGGTGGCGCGGGCGGGATCTTTAAGGGACACTGCCCTGGCGCTGGGTGGGCAGGGAAGATCGGAGATCTGCTGCTTTACTCTTTCTCTTTCTCTTAGTCCACCCCCTCCCTTGTCGCTGCTGGGACTTCCAGAGCCTACGCCTCCAGGTCTCAACACTCTGAAAACCCCTCTGTGAATAATCCTTATACCTGAACCTCTGAACAGAGACTCACGTAAACATGATGTAATCGTCTGATTTCAATTGGCTCAGCCATCTGGAAAAGGTGCCTTTCCCTCATTTGGTTTCCCTGGAACTAAGCCTGAGATTATCACGTCTATATTTAGTGACTTCATAATCACGGTATCAATAATATGGCTTCTTATTACAAATCTGGGTAATTGTATTTATTCTTGTTAACAACTCATGTACTTCAAAGAGTGATTACAGATAATGAGAAAGTTTAGGTTCAAAGCATTGTGCATATTATTGAATAATGAATGGAGAGGGCTTGCATGGTGTCACAGGGGTTAATCACTGAGGGTTAAAACTGCCTGTTCATACACAGCTAAGGGAGACGGGCATGAGATCTTCCGTGGGGTGCAATCGATGCAACTCCATGCAGGCCTAAACTATGAACCCAACCACTAGGAAAACAAGAGAATTGCTGCTACAAAATACGTGGGTCTGGTGGGGCAGGTGCACGTGTGTGGGCAGAGGGGTGTGTGCGTGTGTGTAAAAGCTGGTGAGACTAACCTGTGATGATTAGCTATTATCCATTCTCTCTGCACTTCATTTAGTTATAGATTTCACATTCAATTCACTCACCCATTTAAAAATTATTGAGACTCCGCTCGTATTGCAGTGACTATGCAAAGTGCTGGGTATAAACTGAGGCGGCCCTCACAGAACTTACAGTCCACCTGGGGAGACAGATAATAAACTACAGTGGTGACCACAATACACAGCAAAGTTACAGTGTGAGATGCTGGCCTCTAACTCAGTGTGCAAAGGTCAGGATCAACTTCCCTGCGGACACTGAAGTGGAGGCCAGAGGAGGAGAAGAGGAGGACTTAGAGTGGCAGGAAGGAAGCAGTAGAAAGCCCTAAGGCCCTGGGATGGGGAGCGACTGGCTCCCGGGAAGAACAGGAAGGCCTGGAGGAAGGTGAGTAGGCGAGTGTAGCTGGAGATGGAGGCAGAGGCCGGACCAGGCGAGACTCCTGGCCCTGCAGAGGAGGCTGGACTTCATCTCCAGGCTCTCAGTGCCGTGACATTGACAAACTTAAAGGGAAATTTTACATTTTCCTGTTATTGGCATTTATGTGGTTTTATTTCATTTTGTTTTGTTCTATTCTACTCTATTCCTATTCCATTTCATTCCATGCTTTGAGTCAGAGTCTCACTCTGTTGCCCTGGATAGTCTGCTGTGGCGTTATTATAGCTCACAGTAACCTCGAACTCTTAGGCTTGAGCAATCCTCCTGCCTCAACCTCCTGAGTAGCTGGGACTATAGGTGGCCACCACAATGCCCGGCTAGTTTTTTCTATTTTTAGTAAAGATGGAGTCTAGTTCTTGCTCAGGGTGTTCTCAAACTCCTGAGCTCAAGCAATCTGCCTGCCTCATCTTCCAGAGTGCCAGGATTACAGATGTGAGCCACTGTACCTGGCCACTTATGTGGTTTTAGGTTTACATGAAATCTTCTCATTTTATTTATAAATTCGGTTATTATTTTTAAAAGTGAGGCAGAGGTGCTGGGCATGGTGGCTCATGCCTGTAATCCCAGCATTCTGGGAGGCCAAGGTGAGTGGATTGCCCTGAGGTCACAAGTTCAAGACCAGCCTGAGCAAAAGCGAGACCCCGTTTCTAAAAATAGCCAGGCATTATGGCAGATGCCCATAGTCCCAGCTACTCTGGGGGCTGAGGCAAGAGAATTGCTTGAACACAAGAGCTTGAGTTGCTGTGAACTACGATTTTGTGGTACGCTATGGAGGGTGACAAAGTGAGGCTCTGTCTCAAAAAAAAAAAAAAAGTGAGGCAGAGAAATTAACTGTTGACCAACTGGTCAACAAGAACCAAGAATTTAAAAAGAAAAAAAAGAATTGGGAATCTTCTCTGCTTTATTATACTTTTTTAGAAGTTTGGGATTCTGTGCCTCCCCTTTTACTTTCATGTTTTGGAAAATAGCAAAAAAAACCTGTCAGATTATTTTGTGAAGTAATTGTGTTCCAAACTTTGTTAGCTTTTTGAGATTATAACTGATCATGTTACTTAAGATTCTATCCCTGGGGGCAGGGTGCACTGGCTCATGCCTGTAATCCTAGCACTCTGGGAGGTCAAGGCCGGTGGATTGCTTGCCCTCAGGAGTTTGAGACCAGCTTGAGCCCGAGTGAGAACCCCGTCTCTAAAAAAAATAGCCAGGCATCGTGGTGGGCATCTATAGTCCCAGCTACTCGGAACTGAGGCAAGAGAACCACTTGAGCCCAAGAGTTTGAGGTTGCTGTGAGGTATGCTGCCACTGCACTCAATACCAGAGTGACCAAGTGAGACTCTGTCTCAAAAAAAAAAAAAAAGATTCTATTCTGGAAGAAGCCCACATTTATAAGGCAGTAACTGGAATGTCAGAACAATGTCGTAGTTAAGAGCATGAGCTTTGGACTCAGGTCAATCAAGTTCAAGTCCAGCCCTGTCAGTCACTAGATGCATGATCTAGCACTAGATCGAACATGTTGTTTAACTTCTCTTTATTTTCTCTTATTGGTAAAATAAAGGTAATAGTATTAACTACTTTTAGTGCTGTTGTGACGATTGTGAAATAATACATTTAAGTAAAGTTCCTGATAAATCAAAATAATATGTAATCAATAATTAATTAATTAGTAATAAAATAAAAATGTTTATGGAAAATGATCTTTTCCCAATAAGACAGATAGTAGAAAATTTCATGTTTTATTATAGTACTACCATTATGTGACAACTGATTGCTAAGTTCACACATGCAAATAGTAGCTTATATATAAAGGTTTTGGAAGGCAACCTGAAGAATTAGAAGTTTGGATTAGAAGGAATAAATAAGAAGATAATTAAAGTGCAACAGAAGTTAAATACAAAAAAGACAAACAGCCAAATTTAAATGGATACATAAACAGAGATGTTAAAAAGGAAAGGCAAGAGCTCAACTCCAAGGGTTCAAGAAGAGAGGCAGAGAGAAGAACAGAATGACTAAAAGATATCTTCCCGGCCAGGGAGGTAATGTGAGTGTGGACAGCCGCTGTGAAGAGCAGGGCAGGGTGGTGCCTGTGGCTCAATGAGTAGGGTGCTGGCTCCTTATGCCAGAGGTGGCAAGTTCAAAACCAGCCCCCACCAAAAACTGCAAAAAAGAAAAAAAAAAAGAGCAGACAGGGAGCACTGGGGTCTGCATGAAAGCATCAAATTGAAAACTACGTATATATTTTTAAAATCATGCTGGCCAGTTATCAACTCTGGGATTAGAGTGATAAATAACCCAAGTTAACAGAAAATAGCAATGGAAATTCTGAACCCCTCCTTTCTGCAGTGAAGGTCATGTTCTATGTCCCTGCTCTACCACAGGCGTGCACCTTGGGACCTGTGGATGCATAAGCCAGTGCGTGGCCTCTTGGGAAAATGTTCCTCTTCTATCCTGAGCATGCCTGCACTTTCTTGCTTGGGTTATGCTGAACTTGGACTCTAATTATGGGTCTAGGGGCCAGGAGGGTATATGGAGTAGGTTACGAAAAGGGCAAGCATTGCCAAGGAAGGGTAGTGTATGGTGGTCTCTTCAAGTAAGGGTGTGTGTGTGTGTGCGTGTGTATATGTGCACACACCTGTGCATGCAGGGGGAGGCTCTATTTGCAAGCGATGGGGAGTGGCTGCCACTGCAGACCTAAGGGAATCTGGGGGCATCAAGGTTCACAAGTGCATCTACTCAGATATCCCATCCCAGTTCTCAGCATCTCACTTCTTCCCCATCAAGGTCCTGACTTTGGTCTTGGTCTGGGATTGGCTTTTCTGGGAATCCAAGTTTTTCTCAAGTCATGTCACTCTTACAGTTAAGCCTTGAAGCTGCAGGGGACAGGGCGGGGCAGGGGGAACACTGTTCAAATTGCTAAGAGTATTCTTCTTTTGCTTTAAATCACTTCCTTTCTTGTTGTTTGGCAGGCCCAGGCTGGATTCGAACCCACCAGCTCAGGTGTACATGGCTGGTGCCTTAGCCCATTGAGCCACAGGCACCGTAATGAAGAATAATAAAATACATGTATTTATTTAAAAAAACAACTGTAAATCACTTCCTTTCTTTATTAAATCAGTTCCCCAGTCTTTATAACCACCATTTCCCATTCCTTCTAAACACCGGTCTTATTCTACCAGTTAATGTGTCTTTTCCCACTTGTATCCCTTCCCACTCTCTACAGATGAAGGTTTCAGCATCTGCATACAGGGGCCCAGGAGCCCTCCATCTCCCACCAGCGGTGTGGTTCTCGGCTCCATCCAGTGGACTAGTCCCAGCCAAAGGAATCCTTCCTAACATCGCTTCCTGGGGCAAATGCCACACCACCTCCTAGGCTGGATTCCCTGGGAGCAGAGCTGTTGTGGGATTTCTTGTTCAAGTTGTTATTGGGAGAGTGCTGTCTAGAGGAGAGGGATGAGAGAAGGAATAGGGCAGGGAGAAAACTAAACAAGGATGTGGCTCCTTAGAGACCAGCTTCCCCTCTGGAAGATCTGGAGCAGCAATCACACCATTTGGGTAAGGGGGCCTGTCCTTGATACCAGCCTCAGTCAGTAATTGACTGACGTCTGCATTGTCAACCCACCACCCCAACACACACACGTAGAGAGCAGACAACTGTCCACTGTTATTATCAGCCAACACACACACAGTTGAGGGGCAGGTGCTCCAAGCATAAAGATGGCGGACAACGTCCCCTACACCATCCTTATCATCATCATCAGGTTGGTAAAGGGCACCTCGTACTTTTGCAACCAGACAAAGTTTCCTTTTATTGGTGACTGTGAAACTGATGCTATTTTTTTCCTTCTGTAAAAGGTTATGTTTTCCTTAATATTAAACTGTGTTTAAGTGGAAAAGCCTGTTAATGTGAATGGAAAATGCAAGTGACTTTATTAGAGTATTAATAAAAAGGTTTTTTGTAGCAAGGTTCTCTTTTCATTAAGACTCCTGATATACCTGCACACACTGCTCTAAGAATAGACAGTCTTTTTTGGTCTGTAGTAATCCAGGCAAGGATTTCCAAACTTGGTGAATCATTTTACAACTTACAGCTAGCTAAGAAGGACACAATATCACATCATGCACACATAAATAAGCATGCTTCAATAATGTGAACCAGAATTCATCAATGCTTGGTATAGAAAAATCTATTTTGTCACAATCATTTCATGTAAGCACCTATGAATTGCATTTTTTCTGAAAGCTGTTGGAAAATTTCCAGGTGATCTTTTGAACTATAAATGTGAATCTGCCGATAATTTACTAGTAAATAAGCCTTAAGCATGTTTTTATAGTCTCAGGTTTCTCTGGCTAGCCCTCACAACAGAAAAGAAAAAGAAAAATACCGTTTGAAGGTAACTACTTTTCTTCTCACATTTAGCATACGTGAAGGAATTTGGAGAAATTTTGTAGACACCCATTTATAAATTTTTTGCATGAAAATATTACAACTTACAACAAAGGCAAGAAGTGAATTCAGAGGGTTCAAGAAGCAATGCAATTTTTCCATAGGGACAGGAAACCCTTGATCTTTGTTCAAGCCATTGGTTATGAATATTGGAAGTGAAAGCTGCCTAGGTCTGTGGTGTAGGAGGAGTGGGCTGAGATACCTTGTTAAAAGGAAAGGACTCACACATTTCACCATTCATATGTATTTCTAAGACCACAAGTAGTTATGATCCTTCAGAACAAAAACGCAGAAGAAGTGGATTGCTTCCCTTGCCAGGAGACAGAATTTTTGAGCAGCTCTCTGGAGAGCAATAATATCCCAGCACAGGTTTGATTGATTTGCAACTTGATAGATATTAACTTGAAGAAAGTGAGTGAGAAATATTTGGAAATTATGGCTTCCCTATTGGACTGCCTTGGAGATTTAACTGTCCCCCTAGGTGCTATGTGATCGGTAAAAAATGTAGTGACTCCTGAGTTTTCGAGGTGGGTGATGGTGATATGTTGCAGGAAATCAAATTTTCTCCTTTTGGTCAGAAGTTATGACTTGGTGTGATGCCAGGCTAGCTAACATTTATTGAGGACTAAGAACGTACCAGGCATTTTCTAAAAACTTTACTTCTTTGTAAAGGAGGTAAAATTACCATCCACATTCAACAGAGAAGAAAATTGAGGCAAAGAGTTTAAGTAACTTACCCAGAGTCACACAGCTGGTTACTGACAGAGCAAGATTTAGGTAGTTTGACTCTACAGCACACGCCCTCAATTATTTGGGGGCACAGCTACCAAAGGTATGACCATAACCAAATGAAAGAATTTGTAGACTCCCGTCACTCAAGTTACCTGGAGCAAGGTAATACCCCTGAAAAGTTAAATGAGGAATTGTATTGTTTTCTGACAAATTCCATCCGTTGTATGTTGCAACTCACCTATTTTGAAAAAGTCAAACTGGTGATAGTTTCTGAGTCCTCAGTTACTCCTTTTTCAGCCTATACATTTATAAATTTTCCATTTGGTTTTATTTTAGTCTGCACCCACTCACAAAACCAAAGTATGGCGATGCAGATAAAAAAGGAGCCAGGATCTGATTTCAAGCATATTTCCCTTGACAATGTGGATTTATGGAAGGATTTTGGAGGGACCTGTGTCACTTTAGTTGGAAAAGGAATCACCATACCTCTCAAGGAAGACCTGAAAACTGAGGGTGACTTAGGCCAGATTACACAGAATAGTTCGAGAAGGGCTTAAAGGGAGCCCAGAATGTTCACTTTCTGGAACAGAGCTCTTTCCACAGTGTGCCCTTTCAATTGAAGACGCACGCTCTCAGGTAACACTTGAAAAGTAACAGTGAAAAGTGACAGGTCTGGTGACAAGGTGTTTACTGACAAAGAGGCAAACTCACATGGAAAAATGTCCCAATTTGAAGTCCCTGGGGCCCGTCAGCCATAGAGTGTCCTCTGGGGAAGAATACATTTGGCTCAAGTTTACTCTTGTACAAAAGGTGCTGGACAATGAGGTGGTGGGGGCTGATGGGAGGAGGTGGGTGGTGATGACAAACTGGCAAGCAAAAACGGAATAAAGCAGATTTATGGCTTGAAAACCTAACTCAAACCACAGTGAGAAACAAGGGACTATCAATTGTGAAGTACCAAAGACCTCAGGGGATTTGATATTTGTGGGAATTAGGCCAATTTTTTCTAGGTCTTTGGAATATATCATGATACACTTTTCCTACCTTTGACAGCTGTGGAAATACTTCAGTTGTGATTGATTTAATTCCTCCCCCCAAATTTCCTATTCTAGAAATTAATTTAAAACATCACAGCTGTAAGGACTAAATATTGATGATTCAGATTTCCAGACACATGGCTATTTACTGACTAAATAAATGAATGTTTGCTCTACTCAGGACAGCTTGTCTTTGGTCAATCCTTATCTATTTTTACATGGAATAAAATATTAAAGTTATGATCAAAACACTGCTTTTTAATTATTTAACTAAAATTTAACTAGCTGTCAGCTTCATTTGCATAATACTTTTAGGACTGCTTTGTACAATTGCTTTGTCTTCACTAACTTGTGTTGTTTTTTTTATTGTCTTTATTATTAAATCATAGCTGTGTACAATAGTGCAATCAAGGGGTACAATGTGCTGGTTTCATATACAATCTGAACTATTTTCATCAAACTGATTAAAATAGCCTTCCTGGCATTTTCTCAGTTATTATATGAAG